>VDFB02000009.1:26091781-26265070 GCA_007258455.2 Sequoia sempervirens | reverse complement strand
GAGGGATCACTTGAAAGCTATAGAATTGTTTTGCCAAGAGGTGGGGATGCAAGTGAACACCAACAAAACTAATGTATGATATTTACCTTGAAGAGAAAGAAGGAAGATATGGAATTTGTTTTCGAAGGCAATCCCTTACAAGTGGTTAACGATTATAAATACCTTGGCCTTGATTTTCACAATAAACTTAGTTGGGAGGCATGTAGAGCAAAAAGGATACAAGGTGATGTAAAGATTTATACTCATTGCAAAATAGATGTAGGGGAGCTGAATTATGGGACTGGAAAACTAAGAAAACTCTCTTTGGGTTGTTAGTGGTGTCGACAGTTCTATATGGGTGTGAAGCTTGGGGTGGCAATACCTTAGCAATGAAATTGAGACAAATAGAAAGATTACAAAAGCATCTAATCACAAGTAGCCTTAAAATAAAATTGTTAGTTCCCTATGAGATTGTCCTAGTTGAAACTGGGACCTTACTTGTGGAGTCATCAACTATGATTCGATTACTAAGTTATTTAAAGAGGTTAGAGAGCACAAAGATGTCTTATTGGCCCAAAATGACAACAAAAGAGAAATTAAATAGAAGGAAGATCACATGGATGAAACAAAATAACAAGTGGATGAATGAATGGGGTATCAACATAAAAGATTGCCCAAATAACAATAGGGCAATCAAAATGTACATGCAATAAAAAGTCAAAGAAAGCATGTGGGCAAGGGAACTATCGAGGAAAAAAGAATATTATATCAAGTACTTCAATCCTTCATGTGACCATACTCAAAAGAATTATATAGGAGCGAAAATAAAATGGAAAGCAAAAAAGCTAATAGCTCAACTAAGAACTAGTTCGCACTAGTTTAGATGTGAAGTTAGAAGGTGGATGACACCTAAAGAAGAATGGACAAATATGATATGCAGGTTTTGTACTTTAGAGCTAGTGGAGACAGAATGACATTACATCATGGAATGTCCAGCTTAAATGGATATTCAGGGCAATTACATTGAGATTTCAAATGTGGACACCTTGTGTAGCCTGTTTGAAGCAGAGAAAATAACAAATTGTGTTGATTACTTGATTAAAAGCAAAAGATCTAAGATCCAAAAGGAAAGGGAGCTCAAGTAATTGTTGGGTTGGTGGTTCGTTTGTCTTGGTCGTTTGTGGTGTTCCGTTCTATTGGTGATCTGTAGGTCCCATAAGTTGTTTGGCCTCGTGGACATTATTAAAAGTCTTCATTCATTCATTCAATCCTTCCCATTTTTAATTTTGTTATGACCTCATACTTATGAAAATAATTAATTAATTGATTACAAGTAATAATTAATTGATTAGTTAAATTGTATGGATGTAAAATTTAATAAGTTAAATGAATCTGTCATATTTTAAATTAATTAAATTATTTAATTGAGATGGTTTATAAATTTATGATAGTTTTACCCACATACCTCTTCCTTGTGCAACTGTGTTATTGAGAATTTAACACTATCCCTGCACTTAGACGGTTATAAATCTTATGATAAACTGAGGCATCGGCAACGCTGATCGCATGGCTTTTTATTTGAACATGGAGCCTTGCTTGGCAAAAGATATACTCCATTTGCTAACGCAATATAAGCATGGCGCTACCCAAGTTTATTATCAAATTCTTGTTTTAAATTTAAAACCAAGTCAATTGTTACTACAGTGGTGGCCTGAACATTAATATTGCATAATGCACAAATCGATTTAACCGCCATTATAGTTTAGGTGCTCTACTTCTCGAAGTGTCGGTAACTGTTCTATGAATATAACTACCAAGTTGATTTATGGTTTTTGTAAATATTGCAATACAGTCTGGTTTCATAAGACATGTCGCCATTTCCTACCAAATGTGCTCCCTTTGCGTTTAACATTATCTTAGTATTGATTTGAGCTGGGAAATATGGTGTAAGAAGTTAAGAGATCCCAATATTCACTATAAAGGAACAAACGAAATACTGTACTCTTTCATTGTAAAAATGATAGAATAAATCCTAAGAGCCCTTCATTAAGGAATAACGCTCAATAATAACAAATGGTACTCTAAAACATTATTAAGCCTATGTGACATGTATAATATATTAGTGAGGTGGGTTAAGTGTAAAATATATGGGTCAGGGGGCTAGCTTGATTGGCTAAAGTAACCTATTGCAGGCAAGCGGTCACGAGGTCTAGTCTTCCCTCTATCCTCGTGGTACCAAAGGGCGTGTCACGCCAGTGTCACTAGTCACGTGAAAAAAGTTTACTAGGCACATTGCAGTTTATAGAGGGGCTACCCGATTCCTCCAATCGAAAAAAAAAAGTGTATAAGATTTATGATGATTGTTAATAGCATATCAATCAAATGGTTCAATTGAGATTATAACAACTTAATCTTTTGGATCAAGATAATATTTAGGTTTATGTATTGTGTGCTTGATCCACCTTAAAAATCTTTTGGGAATGAAGGAAGAACCATGATCGATGGTTTGAAAGAATGGTTGAATAGGTAGTAAGGTTAAGATGGAATTAAGTGAAGGTAAAACTTTAAAATGTATTATTTCTAATGATGATTTTAATTGAATTATGAACATCTAAGAATTAAGACAAAATTAAAGTTTATGGATGAAATGTTTAGGAATTTTTGTAGGAGAATTACATGATCTTGATTTTATGGACATGTATATTTAGGGAGACAATTAAATGAAGTTTAATTGAGTATGAGCTTCTTATAAGTCTAATTCATTATCACCTTAATAGAGATAATTAGATGTCAAGGTAGACTTGCACTTAGAAGTGCATGATTAACCAGTTAAAATTCTCTGTGTTAAACCATAAATCTGATCTAAAAAGTTATGTTAAACACTAAAGATATGTGGTTGTTAATAATTTGAATGAAAACATGTAAAATCCAAAATTTGGGCTAACTTGGTTTTTATGTCTAAATAGGGCTAACTCAATTTGACTAAAATTGTAGGGGTATTTGCATATTTAACACTAAAACTTATCATTTTTCTCAAATTCATGCTTTGATTAGTGTGTAAGAGCAAAATTAGTTTTTAAGAGCATAATTAAGAGATGGGCAAATGATTATTTGAATCCAAGTGGTAGTCCCCCAAATTATAGTGAATAACAAAATAAGAGCATCACATATTTGAACTCACAACAAAATGCTAAGCAAAAGAGGTTGTAGGTTTGAGTTGTGTCCCTCATTCAAGTTTGCTAGACAATAAGAAGGTTTTCATGTGAAGGGTGTTTGTCTAGTAATAATACAAGAATTGCATGACTATGGGATGTTTGTTAGGTTGTAATTGTAAAATTGTGAGATCATGCCCGCTTGTAATTGTAAAATCACACATTCAACATGGTTGAGCTATCATAGATCTCCTACATTTTACATTTTGTCATTTGTGCCACTCAAACACCAGAATTATGCCTTCATAATGATTTTTCCATGGAAAAGGCACAAGTCAGTCCCCTTACTCCTCTTTGTTGCCCTAAAATACTTGTCACATGACTAAGGTGATTTTTCCAAGCTACATTAGTGTTTTGGTGTGATTTCTCTTAAGTTAGCCAACTATGGTAAAAGATGGGACCTATCTTAAGAGTGTTGACTTGTTTTCAAAGGAAAAATTAGTTTCAAAGCATTAAAACTCAAATCTATTCACTATCCTTCATAACCAATTACAAGGTGTATCTTCATGTATGTGGAAGCTTGTGTGATCTAATGTCATTGGTTAGTGGCTACTTTATTATAGGTTCATTTTCTTGTCTTGAGTCTGTACTTTTGGTAGTTGTCGATGCAAAGTCTTATTCTTGAGTATCTCATACATGGGATGTTTTGACAAGTCTACTACTAGAATGCAATTAAGTAAGAACCTACCACTTGTATTTTGTGACCTGTTATGCCTTCCAACTTTCTATTGGGGCATTAACAAGTCGATCTTTTGGTGCAATTACGACAACCATTTGTGCAACATCCCTGAGGCTTGATCCCTAACAATATAGTATGGGTTTAAGAGTATTGCTTTTGTGATAAGACATAAGATAGATATTCTTTAGAATGTGATTAGGATGTTTCAATTTTCAATTTATTTAGACTATGTTCTAATGGATAACGTTTTGAATGTACAAAAATAATCCAAGGAGAAATCAACAAGCTAGCATATCAGTACAAAGGTTATTATCCTCCATCCAAGATCTTCTCTTTGTACTTGGGAATTGGAGAATAGACTTGGGAGATGTGGATATGAATGAGTTGCATAGGAGAGTTCATAATGAAGAAGATAGATCAATCATGGCTACCACTTTGGCGAAATCAGGACTAGTGGAGGCAACTGTAATCCCAATCTTAGCACAATTTCCTGAATTAGTATTGATGTGTGCTCAATACTATGATCATGAGCATAGAAAGATAATAGGACCATATGGAGAAATAATATTAGAAATCAATCTAGACATGATTGAAAAGGTGTTTGGGATCCCTACATCCCAAAAATATGGAGCAATTGACATGAACAAGGGATTGGCCTATTTTGAGAAGAATATTCTAAGATGCGCCAACTTCAACATTGAACTTCTGCTTAACCTTAGGAAGGTGGCACTTAAAATGGAAAAAGTACAACACAAGAGCGAGTTCCAACAGGATGTGAAAGACCAAATCATACTTTGTAGTGGGGTCTATGGTTACCCACATGTTAGAGACTTCCAACCATGGATATTCTATTACATATTGACAATGGTATCATATAAGAAAATAGATTGGGTCAGTATTATTAGCAACACATTGCATGCACAACTATAAGATGTGTTGAATGTTAGAAAATTCTATATGACCTCTTACTTGGTGTATCTTCTTTCCTATCAATAATTTTTTTTTGGATTGACAAGAATAGGATCATTACAATTAGGGGAATAAAAGTGTATGAACACTACCCATGGTTGGAGTTGAATGCTAGTAATAGACATGATTACATATAGTGAATGATGCTTTCATCTATGCCATCATCAGAGGATTATAAAATGACTTTACCAAGAGAATCTTAATAGAGGCAATGGAAGATTTGAAGAAATAAGGGAATTGGTATATCTGATTCAAAACCTTTTATTACATTGGAGAATTAGGGGAATTGGCATATCTAATTCAAAACCAAGATACCCTTATAATAGAATAATTCTAATGGAAGTACATAGGAAAGTGACATAGATCCATAAAATGATTGTAGGGAAGCACAATTCAGGATAATCTTTCCTACTTAAAATGGTTGTATATTCCTGTGCTAACATGGAGAATTCCAAGACTCTATAAATAGAGTTGAGATTGTATATTGTGGATGTATACAACGATCCGCGAACTAAATTGATCCATTTGGAAAAATCAATAACGTAATTGGTTTATTTTCAAACATGAATCTGCTTTGGAGGATCACTAGTGCAATTGTGAAGATGCATATGAAATAAGGATGAAGGAATACTGCAAATTAATAGTACAAAAATGATAAGAGGTTGTAATGTGGCCAAGGTGCCAAAAGAGTTAAAGGATGGGTAAGTTCTGAATCCCATTTACAATGGGCAAGGGATATTTAAACAATCAATCTACGTGGATTGTTCAATTACAAAGGATACAAACATGAAAGTGAAAGCAACTAGTGTTATAGTTTATTTAAAGAGATGATTGGCATCCCCTTTCCTAATGATGGAATTAGCAAGGTGTAAATGTTAGCTAGAAAAAACAAAGAAGGTTAGAGGTCCATTGACTGGAGCTACTCTAAAGGAAAATTTGGCATGCTTAACAACTAAATTTAAAATGAAAAGACAGAAGAAAGCATAATCATTGAAATAAGTGAAGAGGAGAGTGAGGAAGAAATTTCTCTTAAAAGAAACTAGAGGAGTTAAATCTCTTTTCAAGGTCCATCATCTTTGATACCACCCATTTTGACGTTTGGTTCAAACATTGGCTCTTCTTCTTCCATGCATGAGTCTCCCCTTCCATCGCATCACCTACACCTCCTCGATCACCTCAAAACCCCTCTCCTTTTCTAAATTTTCCTCATCATATTTCCCCTCTTCTTGTTCTCAATCCTCTAATTTTTTATGTTCTTGCATCAACTTGTATTCCTTTTTCTCCTCCATTACCTCACATTCCTTCTCCTTTTTCACCTCGAAATGAAATTCATAGTCCTACAAATGCCTGGGAAAGATGAGACCTTGGCTCAAGAAGAGGTGGTATTGAATAAAGGTTTGCATGAAGGAAAACTTGGAAGGGAAGAGACAAATATAAAAAAGAAGAAGGTGAACTAAACCAAAAATATTATCAGTTATTACATGATACAAAAGTCATATGTTCCATTGAACATGAAGTGATTTACAATAGGCCTAGTATGGTTAAGCCATACCATTCAAAAGAGGAAAAGGAGATATGTCCAAGAGCATGAGAGATTTTTTTATTCTTGTTGAGGCCTTCCAAGCACCGATAAGAAGGAAGAAGAGATCAAGAAGGTTGTCGATGATTGCAAAAGATGAGCAAGGGAACACAATAGAACAAATTGATATCCCAAGGGTGGAAAACCTTGAATTTGAGATTTTTCTTGAGGATTACCAATTACAGGAGGTGAACTTGGGAGCTCAAACCAAGGAAGAGAAAATTAGTCATTTCAAATGGTTGTGTCTATTATCCTCGAGAGAATGCAAAAAGATGAAAGCACAGGGAAAGAGCTCAAATCCCAGGCATCCTAGTTAGCTTATGTCAACGATCCAATCAATCCTATTGATTCAGTTGCGGCTGCCCAAAATCTATAGGCGACATTAAATAAGGATGTCTGACATGTAGACCTTGAAGGTATTTTTTGTGTTACAACTGAATGGAGGGATAACATATAGGAATTAGGGAGTAGAGTTGTTGGGAAGATGGAAGCTGGCATTAAAAAATTTAATGAAGAAAAATTGAGATTGCATGGCCATTGTAGTTTAAGAACATGATTGATTCTACCTGGTAGAATAGTTGCACATGATATATTATGTAAAGAGAGGGATATGCTGAAATTTGAGGTTAAAAATTTAAATTAAGAGCTTAAAAAGAGCATAGAGGTAGATAAAACAACAAAGGATGATGTAGAGAAAAGAGTTATTGATTTGATTGAGAATATGTTGCACTACAAGTTATCTTGCATTATTGGCCATGTTGATGAAGTTTGGAGAGTTATAGAACTTTTAAGGATGCATTTACAAATCATATAAGGGCATAAAATAGATTAAAGTTTTTCCGAGTCAAGCGGTGCACTCAAATTGCTTTCTTAAAACTATTGTTAGAGCATGCTATTTTTGATAATGATAGTCTTAATTGTATTTCATGTATTATTGAAAGGTTTCATTCATTAGAACTTTTTATTTTGTGTAATAATAAGTTTCAGGAATTTATGCATAAAGAGCTAAATTCCTTTGAGGAGATGGTATCATTTTAGATGCCTCCTATTTGAACAAAAGGGGAGTTGAAGACATGTTCTATTTATAGAATTTATTTTAGTCGAATACTTCCTTCCATGTTTAGAGAAATTAATATTGATGGTGAGTTGAATATGGATATGTTGAATTCTAGTCTGGAGAATCTTTCGAGGCTTGCATATGGAATGGTTTGTTTTTTGAAGATCATGGAGAAATTGATAGTTGAGGACTATATCAATTATATGGTAATAGTCAATCAATTTTTTGGAGGTAGATGACAATTGGCCAATACAATGCAAATAGTGAAATACAATTAGCAAAAATTTGATCTGTATTTGAATGAGCAAAAATATTAGAATTCATTGTTGAATAATGTATCATATGGCCATGTGTGTAGTAAATACATTTAATACAGTTTTGAAAAGCAATTAGGCTTGAGAAAAGTAATCTTAGAGTAGATGTAGTGTTATTATTAATACAATCTATAGTGTACTTTACAAATCAAATTAGATATGAAAATTGGTAAAGTTATGTGTTTGATTGTGCTTTATTGTATTGTTAGAACTAGTATGTCAAATTCTAAGGATATTGTGAGAACTGTTTTGAATTTTGATACAAGTCTTAAATTTTTTAAAATCTTTGAGGTATATAAGTTTTTTTTTGCTAATTGTTATTGTGGATATAGAAAACATTACAGATTTCAGCTTACCTTGAAATTACACTAGCAGTATGATATAGACTTGCAAATTCATGCCTGAGATAAAAATAACATAGAACTATTCAAATATCATAGCTTAATGGGAAAGACTAGAAAAGGGGACATTGTCATGGGTATAGAAAGATAAAAAATTATTTGCTACGACGATAGTTTGAGTTGGAGACGTGAAGTTTCTTCTCCCAAAAATATTTTAGACAAGGATTTAAGGGTATCTAATGCAAAGACATTCACTAGATGAGATACACTTAACTCCATGTCTGGAAGATCTTCAGGGCAATAAGTTTCAAGTCTCCAAGTCTACACTTAATTATTGCCACTTCAATTTCTTTCTATTTATTGTCATCTTCAGTGTAAGATTTGATAGAGGGAGATGTTTTTCGAGGAAATTAAAAAGATTAATCTTGAAACGTCATATCAAAAGTGTTAAGAAAATAAAAAAATATTTAAATAACATATTTAGTGTTAGAAAATCTATCATTTCTAGTCATTGAGAGTAACTTGAAAGACATGGATATAGAATCAAGGTAACACAATGTATTTGTTGATATAGATAGTACTATTTATTAGAATGGGATTAAGCATATTTTTCTATTTAATTTTCTTTTATATAGAAATAAATTCTATTAGTGACAAACATGGAGAAATGGTATTTGTTTAAATACAAATCCTAGTCACAAAATCTAAATTTTTTAACAATCATGTGCAAGATTATGAACATCATAATGGGACAATTTCAAATTCTTTAGCAAATTTGAGGATTCAATCATAGGAACAAAACACAATTATAAGTTATTACATAACCAAAATCAATGACACTGAAATGACACATAATCGATTAGGGAAAAATAAAATAAGAACTGAGTTGAAGTTACACTATAACTCCACAAACAAAATATGACACATTTTTAAATCAATTTATTGTCCAATACAATATAACTTGAATGATTTTATTAGTAGCTAAAATAAAAGACAAACATGAAAAATTTACAATAAAAAAAAGCAAATCCAATAAAAAAGTACATTTTCTAGTCTCTAATAATGAACCTAAAATACAATAAAGCACTAAATAGTTGCACAATTTGAATCTTAGTATTTTTGATACAGATTTGAATGAATGATTTTTTTAAGTACTATAACAAAACATTGTATAACTTCATAAAATGCAATGATAATTAATGTTCTTCACAAAATTTGCACAAAGTTAGGTTTTAAAGTTTAAATAAATAAAAAATAGTTAATTCATTGTTCATTTGCAAATCCAGGAGAGAGTAAAACATTTATAGTTGTAACAAAATTATGTTTGTAATAAACAAGTGTTTGAAAAATGGTAGAGACTAATAAATTTGCGTTGTCACAAAAAATTATAGTTGAATTGTTTTGTTATGTGATAAGTAAGAAGATTTTACAAGGCCATGAATCTGATTTATTTTACTATTCATTGGGTTGCATATCCAAAATGATGTTTTGGTTCAATTTGAAAGTGTCCTTGAATGTGAAACTTTCCTAGACCAAGTACTATTTTGGATTTTTTCAAGTATTATTCATAAGTTGTTTGGTGAACCTATGGAAGCAATTCCTTGAGCATTTCTTTTTGCAGAATATAGTGCATATTGTTGTCACCCTCTATTGTAGTATTTTTTTTGGCAAATTGCTATCAGAGAGGATAACACTCTTTCTATTAATTTAAAGCACCAAATTACATGTTATGTTAGTTTTATGTTCAAATGTAATGCACAAAAAATTAATTCAAATTCAACACAACTAGAACACAGTAGATACCCTGGGAAAACTCTCCTCTTGAGGGAGAAAAACCTAGCAACAATATATCACTTATATATTGAATATAACAACGAATGTCACCTTTACAATGAGCCAATTGGAAGGCCAATAATAAGCATCACAAGTTGATGTGCACACAGAAATAATATAATGCAATCTACAGATGAAAAATTCAGCTTCTAACTATGTCGATCTACCTTGAAGAATAACTCGCACTTGTCTAGAATGGATGTATATAACTAAATGAATAAACAATGAGAGATGGCGAATATATATACACAAATGAAAGGTCGTCACACTTCAAGATAAGTCAGCCCTACATAGGAGATTGCACCCTTTCAATAAATCCCGTACAATGATCAACAAGTCGACCTCCTCATAAGTCGCGCTTCTTCAAGGATCGAGCCAATTCACATTTAACAATTATTAACTATTATTTATCAAAGGACGTGGCCAATCATAAAGGCGATCTCAACAATTAAATAACCGATAGGCTATAATTTAATTGTTCTCTTATGCGCGATCTGGGCTAGAATATACAACCAACGCTGTCATGATACATCAACACTCCCTCTCAGCTAGGGAGTATACTTCCAACTGCACAAGACATATCACCTCATTATGAAGTCTACCACTATGGCTACAACCATATGTGGAAAAGGAAGATATCACCTCATTGTGATATCAGATATCACCTCATCGTGATATCAACCATAATGGCTACAACCATGTATGGTATGTACAAGTGTTCATCACTTGCGTGATGTTGTCACCTTAACATGACATTCACCGTGGCTCTCCCAGAAGGTGAAACACAAGTACAAGAAAATCATCACGAACTCTCTCACGTGATGCTGTCATGGAGTCACACAAATGAAATCCACCATGGCTCTCCCAGAGGGTGGAAGCAAGGGCTTTCACCTCAAATCTCAAAAGAGAAATGCATTAACAAGGGCTTGCACCTCAAATCTCTCTCAAAGAGAAATGCATTAAAGAGGATCAGTGATACTAAGACTCCTTCTTAGCTAGGGATGGATTCTCCACCATACCAAGCTTGTCTCGAAAGTACTCAAACTTTATCCTAGAGAGAGGCTTGGCAAGAATGTCCGTCATTTGCTCATCAGTGCTGATATACCTCAACAATATAGCTTTCCTCAATACCATACCTCTAATATAATGGTATTTGATCTCAACATGCTTGGTTCTATCATGAAACACAAGGTTGATAGAAAGATTCACACAACTCTGGTTATCACAATGAATGATAGTAGGCTCCATTGATTTTCCAAACAATCCTGCAAGGAGCTTACAAAGCCACACTGCTTCCCGAGCTGCCACACAAGCTGCAATACACTCTGCCTCTGTTGTACTCAATGCTACAAATGATTGCTTCCTGTTGCACTAGGAAATCATAGCAGATCCCAAACTAAAGCAACATCCAGAGGTGCTCTTCCGATTAGTGACACACCCAGCCCAATAAGAATCAATATAGCCATGCAACTCCAGATCTACGCCTGAAGAATATCTCAATCCATATCCAACTGTACCACGCAAGTATCTCAGGATATGTTTTGCTGCAACAAGATGTATCTGCCTCGGTTCACACATGAACTGACTAAGTGCACTCATTGCATAACAGATATTTGGTCTAGTGTTGACTAGATACATCAAGGATCTAATCAACTACCTGTACATTGTGGGATCCACCAAGTTTGAACTAGCTGCAACCTCCTTCAACTTATGTAGGTTGGTCTCCATGGGTGTAGACATGGATTTGCAATCCATCATACCAAACCTCTTAAGTATATCAATGGTGTACTTCCCTTGACTTAGAATCATCTCATCTGGCTTCTGCCAAACTTCTAAGCCAAGGAAGTAATGCATGAGCCCAAGGTCCTTCATTTCAAACTCATAAGCCAACTCCTTGCATTTGAGAATGAGGTGATCTTCTCTAGTAAGAATCAAATCATCAACATACAATACCAAAATCAATGCTACACCATCAATTACTTTAAAATACAGGTTTGAGTCAACATCATTCTTAGAAAATCCCAAGCTTGACAAGTAATGATCAATCCTTTCGTACCATGCACGAGGAGCCTGCTTAAGACCATACAAGGCATTCTTCAGCCTGCAAACATGAGACTCCTTCTCATGTACCTCAAATCCATCAGGTCGCTCGATATAAACTTCTTCCTCAATCACACCATTCAAAAAAGTTGTCTTCACATCCATCTGATGAATCTTCCATCCTCTAGATGCAGCAATGGCAATGATGGTTTTGATAGAAGTATAGCGAGCAATTGGAGCAAATGTTTCTTCATAGTCAACTCCCTCTTTTTGTGAGAACCCTCTAGCCACAAATCTTGCCTTGTACTTCTCAATGCTCCCATCAGCTGCATGCTTGATCTTGAAGAGCCATTTTGAAGATACCATAGATTTTCCTTCGGGTCTAGGAACAATGTCCCAAACATCATTCTTGAGAATTGACTGATACTCCTCTGTCATAGCATCTCTCCAAACCTGTTGACTAGAAGCTTCCTCAACACTGGAAGGCTCAGACTCAATAATCTGACTCATCAAAGCAACATAACTGGAGAACTTATGCGGTCTCTTACTTTGTCTAAAGGCACCTCTTGGAGCTGCAAACCATTCTGCCTTCTGCATTGTTTGCCTAGCACATAGAGGTCTCTTTTTCCCAATCACAATATTAGTAGGCCCATCAGTAGGTTCCAAGGGTTCAACTGGATCATTATCTTCCTTCGGTTTTGAAGTTGCCCTTTGAATCTTAGGAGTATGGTCAACTTCCACATCCTGAGGAGACTCTTCACTATCAATCTCCGTGTGAGTACCCTTGGATCTCCTGAATGCAACATCTTCCTCAAATGTGACATCTCTACTGATCTCGATCAACTTCTGACCTGGAATGTATATTTTGTAGGATTTTGATGTCTCACTGTAACCCACAAGTATTTCCTTCTTTCCAGAAGGCTCCAATTTTGTTCTCTTTTCTTTCAGAATATGAACATAAATTGGACATCCAAAGATCCTCAAATGACTCACTTTTGGCTTCTTCCCAGTAAAGGCTTCTTCAGGAGTCATGTTCTCTAGGATTCGGTGAGGACTTCTATTATGAACATAGACTGTTGTCCTAGATGCTTCTGCCCATAGGAAGGTTTGTAGTTCCTGGTCATGAATCATGGCTTTTGTTGCTTCCACGATCGATCTGTTCTTCCTCTCTGCAATACCGTTCTGTTGAGGATTATAAGAACACTAAATTTCCTCTTAATCCCAGCTTCAATGCAATAGTTTTGAAAGTTTCTAGAGCTATACTCTCCTCCATTATCGGATCTTAGGACTTTGATCTTCTTCCTAGAAAAATTTTCCACTTGAGCTTTGAATTCTTTGAACCTTTCTAATACTTCCTCAAATTCTTTAGATTTCAAGAAATAAATCCAAGTCTTTCTAGAGTATTCATCAATAAAAAGAATGTAATACAATAAACCACTCAAAGAAGCAACAAACATTGGACCACATAAATCAGAATGAATGAGATCTAGAATACATTTGGATCTACTTTCTCTACTATGAAATGGAGCTTTTGTATTCTTACCCATTGCGCAACCTTTGCAAGTGCCTTCATGCTCCTGGTTGAACTTCGAAAGACTAGAGACCATCTTCTCCATGATAGGTAGGGCTCGGAAGTGAAGGTGAGCCAATCTTCGATGCCATAGATTGCACAAGCTGGAAGAGTCATGCACTAGAGCTTGGAGAGGGTGAGTGCATAGCCTATAGAGGCTCTCATGTCTAACTCCAATTACTCAAGTTGTCTTGAAGTTGGAATTCTTCGTCCATACAAGAAATTTTCCTTTGGAAAAGGCAACTTGGTACCCTTTATCTTCCAAGGCTTAAATGGAAACAAGATTACGGTTGATGCCTAGAACATAAAGAACATCACTTAACTGCAGTGTAATGCCAGAATCCAAGTGGAGAGTAGAGGTCCCAATTCCTTTCACCGAGTAGCTAGCATCATATCCAATGATAACTTGTTCACTAGAGTCTCTCTCCACCAAGTTTTTTAAGTGCTCCCTAAAACTAGTGATGTTTCGAGAGGCACCACTATCAATCAGAAAAGTGTTGGTGTCGGTAGGTACATTGCTTGATAACGCTAAGTAAAACAAGTATTCACACGAGTCCTTCTGAGGGGAGGCATCATCAACATTTGCAATGGGGGCCTATTGCTTAGGCCTAGTTGGACAGTGCTTAGCAAAGTGGCCATACTTATCACATCTAAAGCATTGGACTTTGGATAAGTCCCTCTTCTTCTTAAATGTAGGAGCACCATCATTCCTTTATCTTGATTCCTCTTGAAAAATCCTTTCTTCCCATCTTTCCATTTCTTCTTCAAAGATTGAGAGGCGAGAACATGAATGTATTCATTAGTTGAACTTTGACCAATGCCTCTAGCCACCAACCTAGACTCCTCTTGAATGTAGTCTGCCCTTAAACGATCAAACTTAGGAAGTTTCGATCTTGCACTGATTCCTTGAATGTAGGACTCCCATGATGAAGGAAGACCATTAAGAGCAAGCATGGTCAAGTCTTTATCATCAACTACATGACCAATTGTAGAGAGCTTATCTCTCAATTCCAAAATCCTCATGAAGTAAGCAATCACAATTTCTCCTTTTGCCATCTTCACATGATGGGGTTGTTGCGTTAGTGCAAGTGCCCGATTGGTGTTGTTGATTTCGTACATCTCGTCCAAGGTTTTGAGCATGTCTCTTTTTGTCTTCAACTTGGAGACAATAGGAACGATATGATCCTTCATGGAATCAACATATTCTTTGCCTTGATATCTTTCTTTCTCCATTGAACTTTCTCTTCCTCATCCGTAGATTCGGGAACTTTGCTCTCCACAAACTCAACCAATTTTTTTTCCTACAAAGTGAGTATAATTCTGAATCTCCATGAAGTGAAGTTTGATGCTCCTTCGAGTCTATCCTCAATCTTAGGACCGTTCACCATCTTGACGAAGAGATATAGATAATCAATAATGAGACAGAGAAAAGAGTATCGCTGCAATAAGAAATTTGATCACGATCTTCTTCACACTCGCTCTGATACCATGTTAGTTTTATGTTCAGATGTAATGCACAAAAAATTAATTCAAATTCAACACAAGAACACAACAGATACCCTAGGAAAACCATCCTCTTGAGGGAGAAAAACCTAGCAACAATATATCACTTATATATTGAATATAAAAATGAATGTCGCCTTTACAATGAGCCAATTGGAAGGCCAATAATAAGCATCACAAGTTGATGCACACACATAAATAATATAATGCAATCCATAGATGAAAAACTCAGCTTCTAACTATGACGATCTTCCTTGAAGAATAACTCGCACTTGTCTAGAATGGATGTATATAACTAAATGAATAAACAATGAGAAATGGCGAATATATACACACAAATGAAAGGTCATCACATTTCAAGATAAGTCGGCCCTACATAGGAGATTGCACCCTTTCAATAAATCGCGTCCAATGATCAACAAGTCAGCCTCCTCATAAGTCATGCCTCTTCAAGGATCGAGCCAATTCACATTTAACAATTATTAACTATTATTTATCAAAGGACGTGGCCAATCATAAAGGCGATCTCAACAATTAAATAGCCGATAGGCTATAATTTAATTGTTCTCTTATTCATGATCTGGGCTGGAATATATGACCGAAGCTGTCATGAGACATCAACATGTTAGACCCTTATTACAACACCCCTCTATTGTTATTATGCATTTAAGAGAGTGGCTATATTTATATGCAATATCCTAATTGTACTTGGTGCAATGGCCAATATTTTTTGCAACAATGGAAGACATAGAGATAGTCTCATTGCAAACTAAGAAAGTGGGTTGAAATGGAATGGAACAAGCATTTCCTAGTTTTAGTTTTCTATAGACCTCCAAATTTGATAGTTAGAGAAAGGTATTAGAGGTGGATGTATGTATCTTTTTTTAAGTTAAAATATTGGCTAAAAATAAAGTAGATGGTGTTACTTGGTTAAAACAAGAAAATTAAAGAAAATAAAATGTGATGAAATGTATAAGGAAAGAACAAACCTAATTTTTGGAAGAGAGGATTTTTCAAGGTGATCTAGAGTTGTCTGTTAGAATTGTGAAAAACAAGAGCCATTGGATCAAACAATGAACAAAAACACCTTCCATGCAAGAGAGTTACAAACAATAATATACAATATCTTCAACTAGAAAAAGCTACAAAATTAAAAGCTTCCATGAATCTCCAGAGAGAATCTCAAGAGATAATACAATGAGGGTTGAGAGCTTATAAGAGAAAACCCTAAATGAGAAAGGGATTAGATCATGACAAGTGTCAACATCTCATGCAATGAGAAAATGATCTAATAATAGCCAAACTAATAATATAATATTTAAACACTCCTAAGTTTGGCTTAGGTGCATAAGAATAAATTAGACTAATAATTAATTAAATATTAACTAATACATGATTACTATAACACCCCCCCTTAAGATGAACTTAGGGAGTAGCTAAAAATGCTAAAAATAGAATGCATGATGGGTCCCAACAAGCAAGCCCTGGTGAGGTACCCATATATGAACAATCCAATCTCTCACAACCAAAGGAAAGGAGAAAACCTCATGGGAAGAAATCCTCTCGAAAAGAGAGAAAGGTGAATGAAGGACTTAAAAGCCTCCAAAATAATGTGAATAACTGAGAAGCCTCCAAAATAATGTGAAGCATGAAGAAGCTATAGAGAACTATCAAATGATGACTATTATAGTGTTGGAATGAAGAACCTCATCCAAAATAAATGATGATCAAGATGAAGAAGACACAAATTTAAATGAGTGCCCCCAACGATACTACTCAAAACAAATGGAAAACAAAGGCAAACATCTGGAAATCAAAGATACAGATGGAACAAGTACCAAAAGTTTGAAGAACACTAATTAAATGAAAATGGAAGATTGCCACTAAAAATAGGAATACAAGAGTGTCCATATGGTAAATACTCCATCTCACCGAAATGCATGGATAACTAGCCACTACATCTACCTAGTACATAGGAACACATACTAGATACATAGCTCACTCTAACGTGAAGCCAAGGAAGCATTAGTAACAATAGTAGAAACCTCCCCATAATCCTGACAAGGGAGAGCCAAGATAAGTGCACTAAAACTATGTGCCCCCAAAAAGTGCATGTAGGAGAAACAAGAACACTTAAACATGCACAAAAGAGTACCTGCAAATAAAAAAGGGTGTGAAAACTAAGGCACACATGCATGAGGAAGAATCACCAAGATTTGATGTTGTTTTGGAAGGGACACTCACTTGAAAAAGGTGTGATGGTAAAAAAAAAGGCCTACACAACCTCCCATGTCACTTTATATCATAATGTGAGTACAAAAGGCACAACAAAATGTGGGAAATCCCTAAAAAGTATACACCAGAGTGACACTTTATCTCAGTGCATCTACAAAAGAGAATGTGCTTACAAAACATATTTTAAATGCTCAATTACAACAAAAAGCTGGAAACACATATAGAACAACCTAAAACAAGTCATCCCACATAAACAAAAAGTTTCTAGGAGCTAAAGTGTCTAAGTAATTCACCAAAGTGTGAAAAACCATAAACTAATTAAAATGTACTCAGAGAGAAATATGGAAAAAGTGCATGAATATTTATAAAGAGCTGTAAAATACTATCCCAACGCCACTAGAATCAGGAAAAATGAAGAAATGGGTCAAAATTTATGAACTCGAGAGTGAAAACAACACCTCTAACTTTAACATGTTGTAGAATTTACTAGTAGCAAAATCTGAGAAAAAACAAGCACCATGAGATAGTGCTCAGAACCATCTTTTTTCAATATCTCATTCACCAAAATCCAACTTCCAGATCAAATGTTATGATGATTTTCTTGATCTTATTGAAATTACCAAAAAATGTAAAAAAATTAGCCCCCCCTAGCCAAGCGTGGGTTGCCCATGTGACCATGGGTAGGAAAACTGTTGGTAGGGTGCTCAAATACTTTATTAAAAAAGTTTTAAAAAAATATTATTGAAAATTTTAAAAGAAAATAATAATAATTGAAATGGTAGCATGAGGGGGAAATCCCCCCACTGCCATCACCCCTTAATAAAGAGGCAAGACCCAAGGGGATGTTTCCCTTTCTATGGATTAGGTCATAGAAAGGGCAACAATACCTTGTATTGTCCCCATTACAGGGGGGCCAAAAGTACTATGCAGGAATGCAGGTACCTTCAGTACCCTTCAATAATTTAAAAAAACTTTTTAATAAAATGTTTTTTAAAAAACTAAAAAAATATTTTTATTTTATTTTTTAATTTATATGAACCTACACAGTTGAGAAGGTCGAACAACCTCCCTAGTAAAAAAATTGTGCTAAAAACTCTCGATGGGCAAGATAAAAAAATTTAGAGTCAAAATTCGTCCAATCGATCTCTTGAACGTAATAGTGAGGTCCTTTTCATGTCAAAGTGGACCAATTTTTTTCCCAACTCCAAAAATTATAAAAAAGCAGTGGAGATTCTAGATTTGAAGCTTGTAACCCTAGTTGAAGAAAACCTTCATAAATCAAGAAGGGGTTCATTGAATTCACACTCTGATACCATGTTAGAATTGTGAAATTCATGAACCATAGGATCAAACAACGAAAAAAACACCTTCTACACAAGAGAGTTGCAAACAATAATATAAAGTATCTTCAACTAGGAAAAACAACAAAATGAAAACCTTTCATGAATCTCTAGAGAGAATCTTAGGAGATAATACAATGAGGGTTGAGTACTTATGAGAGAAAACCCTAAATGAGAAAGGGATTATATCATGACAAGTGTCAACATCTCATGCAATGAGAAAGAATGATCTAGTAATAGCTCAACTAATAAAATAATAAAAGCACTCCTAAGTTTAGCTTAAGTGCATGAAAATAAATTAGACTAATAATTAATTAATTATTAGCTTTAATACATGATTACTCTAATATTGTCTTGTTGATAAACAAAATGATATAGGTTGATTGAAATGTGTTAAGGGTGTGATGCTTGCCATCAAATTGTCTTATGATTTTCTTGAGAAACAGGATTTGGTATTCCTTATTTTGTAGTCATTCCTCTATTTGTTAAAATTGTTGCACTAAATTTGGATGTAATTGTATATGTAAGGATGTGGAAACAAATTATTAGAGGGTGATAGAGAGGAGATTGTTCGAAATGTATAAAAAATTTAAGAGATGTAGAAACAAAACATTTATGTTTCTTATTTTTGCTTGATCTTCAATTTTTCCATCTTTAATTTCCATGAGATACTAATAAGATGTTCTTCTACAACAAAAAACTACTTCTACATTTCCAACTATGTACATGTATGCACTCTGAAAAAGCATTTTTATTGTTGTGCTAGGAATAAATGTATAATTTTGGAAAACAACAAGGATTTTGTCCACCACACTTGACTCATCGAAGAAAAAAATAGATTCACAATCACCATGATCATATCCTTATTTGGGAGAAAGTTTGTAACCTATTCTACAGATCCTTGCACCTATATGTATTTTATTTTCAAATATTTGTAAAGCATTTCCTGTAATATTCAGTGTAATTATCATTTCTGCTATGATTGGCTAAATCAACATGGAGAATCTACTTTGAATCCTTATCTTTGTCAAGATAAGTTATGTACATGACATGGATGTCTACTTTGAAAACGTCTCTAGTTTTCTAAGCATTAAGATCTTCAATTGATACTTGTTTAAAGTATCTATATTCAATCTATAGAACAAATTAAGCATGAAACAAGAATCAACAGATGAGAAATAATAATCTTTTGTATTTGTTATTGTAAAATTCTACTTATTTTTTGGTGTCATGACCTACTTATTTTTGTTGTCTTGGTGGTATTTTGTTATTACTCATCTCTGTTTAAATTCAATAACGAATTGTGTTAATAAGAAATTATTGCATTGAATGATATAATGAAAATATAACATAGAATAATAAAGTATTGTGTAGTGAAGGTATCTTACTCAAGATATTATGAAAAGGTAGAGATTTTTATTAGAATAAAAGATTTAGAAATTATTTTATTGTTGTTCTTGTGTGGTTGATGTAGTGAGCAATAGAGACATTGTGTAGTGGTCACTCCAATGTATATATGTTTAGAGATTTGAAATCTACTTTTATCAATATTTGACCTGGAGACATGATCAATTCACAATTTTGAAGTAGATTCTTTTTTCAAGTAAGAAATCTATTTTTTTGGTTTGGAAGAAGTTTTGTATTCTTTTTGCAATTGCATTGTCTTGTTCCATATTGATGCTGAAATATCCAATTATGACTTATTTAATGTGTATTCGATTCAATGCTTGTTTAATAATGTCAATGATTGTAAAAAAAAATGTACCAAGAGACATATATAGATTTGTTAGATTGATTTTTTAGTTGTGTGCAGTTAACTGTACTATTATAGCTTCAATGATATTGGTTTTATAATAGTTTGAGTTTACGATCTATATTTATTTTTTGATACATATCATGATTCCATATCTAATATACATGCAAATACATACAAATTGTGCTAATTTTTTATTTATGTCACAATTGGATGCATGTGTTTCTCATAAACATATTATATCAAATTTGATGAAGTCATAGTCATTTGTAGTGTCATCGATATGGGATTTTAGACTTCGTGTATTCAAGGAGATAATAGATATTGATGGTTTTTTGTTTGCCATATGTTTTTGTATTGGAATTTCCCTTTTTCTTATGTGACTAATTAATGCATTTCATTTACAACTTCAGTTTTTAATTTAATTTTTTTTTTTCTAGTGGATTCTATAAGTATAATGAGTCCATGGGACTTGACTCCCAACAGATCAAAAGTGAGTCTGTTGAGTGTGAGATCTTTTGATCTATGAATTATATGAGCACATGCAAATTTTATAGGGAAGTATTTTTCATATTGTTACCTGTGATGCATATTTTGAGTTTGATGCACATATTTTTATTCGTAGTATATGCACCCATTATTTCAGTGTTGTGTTGGTGTATAGATGTTGGAGTTTGCTAGATTATTGGTGATTAATTTTAGTATTGTTGAATTGAATCCATATAATATCTATATTGTTGTGAATTGTTTATTCTTGGGAAATTCAATCTACTCCATTTACAAGACCATCTTCAGTGTTGTAATTTTCAGTGCATAGTTCAACAAGCATACTAACTTTTAGGACAATTTATTTTTCTTGAATTTTATCAGCCTATGTTGATGTATTGCCATAGTTTTTATCAATATAATCAACTGCGCCAATAATAACTTCCCAACCAAAAATAATTGGCAACATTTTGGTGTTGTGTGAGGTCACAAATTTATTCATTTTGAAAAGATACAAGAATATTGGATCCATAGAGGGTGCTCACAGATAATTACTATTAAGGAAATCTATATTTTTATCAGATTGTGTATTCACTCATATTTTTTTTAGTATAGTAACAAAAATTTCATTTCTTTGATGCATATTTGTTTGTAATTCATAGCACTATATGTGATATTTCCAAAAATTGTATGGTACCATTTCTTTGTTTATTATAGGGTTTTAAAAAATGAGGCTCTTGAGCACATGTTGTGCTTGATAAAGATCACCACAAAAAACCTTGTCAATGTCCCCAAAATATTTTGTTTTCATGTGCTTAATCTATCTCATTAATTTTTCAGTAGAGTATAAGAATTGACTACCTATTAAGGAGGCCTCATCTAGAAACAAGACATGTAATTGTTCATAGTGATTTTGTAAAGTATCCAGTGGTTCATTGCTAAGTAGTGTGTAAGAGGATTTGTTGAAGGATATTTGTAATGCATAATGTATTGTTGGTCCACCTACATTATAGGTTTCTATTCCTGTAAAAGATATTATTAATCCTTTTTTTTTAAATGGATCGAATAGAGGATCAAAATTATAAATACATATGAGTATTTGAAAAATTAGTTTAGTTGTAAATGTCTTACTTGTTTCTACACCACTTATTAAGAAAATATGAATTGGTTTTTTATGTTAAATCTTTTTGTTGTTGTAATATCTTTAACAATTGTGTGGTTTCTTTGTTGAGCATTCTTCTTAGTTTATAATATTCTATATTATTGAGAATAATTAGATTTTATATAATTTGGAATCCAATGTCAAGTTTTTTTTATTTTTGTCTTTTCTTTAACCATTCTACATCGCTACCAAGGTCATCTGGTTTAGTCTTATTATAACTATTATTTTCTTTGTTTGAAAATTTTGTAACTTTGATATTTCATCCTTTTCTAGTTCTTTAGTTGCAACTTCTAAGTCTTACCACAAGGTATTTAAATTGTATGTATATTTGGATTCATTCTTTTAATAGTATCCTCATGAAAAATATATGCTTCTATGAATTACTTGAATCCTTATTTTAATGTACCTTCATTATTAACAAAGGGAACATATAGCAATAGTCTTTCTTTACAATAATTTTTATAATCAAGATGTTTATTTTTTTTTAGCAAAAGGAAATAGGCATGTATATATATTAATATATAAAAAATATTTTTTACAAACAGAGAAAATTCATAGCTCTTGAAAGCCAAATATTCTATGTCAAAATCCTGCTAGCCTGTGGGGTCAAATAGAGTCAAGGCATCCTTTTGGCGGGATGGCGGGTAGCTTCCACCTGTCCTTCTCTAAACTTTCAGGGATTGAGGATCCCTTGTTCTCCATGCCAAACTAGAAAACATGCCTTTCAGTAAGGCACAAACATCCCTCTCGACCTGCGAACACCGATGCCTTTTCGGGGGTTGGGGTTCATGGTAACTTCATACTTCATACGCTTAGCGCCATTCGGTAAGATGCAAGCCATACCTCCAACTCTCTATGCCCAAAATTTTTCTAAGTGTTGAAGCCTTAACTTTGACTCATGATGCACAAAACCTCTTCGGGGTTTAGAGATCTTCCATACCCCTTCCTTCGAATACAAAGATAAGCAATTCACTCGAAGTCTAAAGGCAAAAACCCTTCAAATCTACTAAGTCTTTTTCAATGCATCTGGTAAGTCAACCTGCGAACACCGATGTCTTTTTGGGCGTTGGGGTTCGTGGTAATTTCATACTTCATATGCTTAGCACCATTTGGTAAGACGCAAGCCATACCTCTGACTTGCGATGCCCAACAAAGTTATAAGTGTTGAAGCCTTAACTTCAACTCATGATGCACAAAACCTCTTCGGGGTTCGGAGATCCTCCATACCCCTTCCTTCAAATAAAAAGGTAAGTAATTCACTTGAAGTTCGAAGGTTGAAACCCTTCAAATATGCTAAATCTTTTTTAATGCATCTAGGAAGCAATAAGCTCAATGTCTGATGCCCAAATCTCTTCAAAGCTTCTAAGTCTTTTCAAGGTATTTGATACGTGATAAGTCCAAACTCCGAAACTTGCTAACTTAGCACAAATTTGACTAAGTCTTTTACACCTCTTATGTATGATATTACACATATATTATTTTGACTTCAATGGCACCATTATTCCAACAATCTCCTTTCAGAATCAGGGCCAACTCATCTTTGATCTCCTTTTGACATCAATGACAACCATATGCCAACATGCACCTCATTTTCATCTTGGTGCTCCTGAATATCACCAATTGTTGACTATGAAAGTGAAATTACATTTAGATTTGGAATTCCAACATGACATTATGGGTGCAGGCCATGAGCATTATCTGAAGAAACCAAAAGAAGAGGAGCACGAGGCATTGCTACAAGAACTAGTGGCTTGTAGTGTACATGGGATAACAGAGCCAAAATTGCATTCACCTTCTTTGTATCAAATTCCTCACACTATCAAGGTTCCAAGTATAGGGGAAATTTCCCAAGGTTGTAGACTTCACATGAATGATTTCGATCCATGATAGATTTGAAATCATTTTGCCTCTATGATCACCCTTATGAATGCGTGATAGTACCCTTTAGTGACATGTCAATTCCTTACAAGTATTATTTTATCAATTTTGCATTGCTATATATGAAGGGTAAATTTAATTATGTGAATTCTATGAATTAAATGAATGCACAATTTCATTTGTTACTATCTTAGCTAGGGTTGGAAAATTTTCAATTGGAGCATTATCCTATGATATAGTAACCTCTTGTTTTTCAGATCACATGTTCGCAAGTTGATCTGCCAACTTATTCCCTTCGCGATATATGTGAGAGATTTGATAAGATTGAAAAGTATATAACAATCCCTAGACATTTTACAAAATGTGTTTCAAATGCCAATTGTGACAAAATCTTTGCTTACAAGCATTGATGATCAATAACGAATCACCTTCCACATGAAGTTTTGTTATAACTAAATGCAAAGCAAGTTTCAAACCATGCAAAATTGCCATGGATTTTGCCACATTATTTGTTCCAGTTGGAAGAGCAACTGATTTAGCTACCTTTAACACCCCTCCACAATATTGAATACACATCCCTGCACCTGAGACACCCAGATTCCCTCTTGATGCTCCATCAAAATTTAATTTAAAATAGCCTGAAATAGGAGGTTTCCACCTAACTGAATTCCTATCCAAAATTGGTTTGCTAGGTTGATGTAGACTACCTTTGAAGGGTAAACCAATACCTTTACATTTTTTTAGAATGTCATCATCCCAAGATGTAAAGAGAGAATTGACACCTTTATGATTATGTACATATGCATTAACTACTTCTGTGATTGACTTTTCAATTGTGAGTTGAACAATATGCACTAATGAATTAACTTTCCTAAAGATCCACTTGTTCCTTTCCCACCATATATACCACAACACTATAGTAGGAATGATTCACCAAATACATGAGAAAAGTGAGGACTTATATAACATCAGTCATGCTGAAAAGAGATCCCAAACCAAGTTTGGAAAAGGAGTATGAAAGTTTAACTTTTGTAGAATGAACAACCAACAAAATTGGGCATAAGAACATTGTAAAAACAAGTGATCTACATCCTCCAAGGCTTTACCACATAATACACATTTGAAAGGCTCAACAAATCCTAGTTTAACTAGCCTATCACTTGTCAACACCCTTTTTCTTAATACTAGTCATGCAAATCCTCCCGATTTTGGTAAGACCATGCTATTCCAACATAAAGAATATGGTCATTGGGACTACATTTGAGCTTCTTTGTTGAGTAATTCCTGATACCCCTATTTAATTGAATAACATCCATCCTTGGACGGTGACCAAATTATTCAGTCCATTTTTACTAATATAATTACTAGTCTTTCAGATAAAACACCTTGTAACAATTATTTCTAAGCATTTGTTATTGAAGGCATAGTGAAATATTTCCATACAATCCTACCAATTATTTCATCTATTGTGTGGACATAATCTATTAATTTACTGCCCCATAGCTGGGATAGAAGTGGTATAGTTGGTTGTAATTCTTGTATGTCCTTCAAAGGAGGATAGCCATTCCATGATTCATTCCAAAAGTCAACTTCTTCTCCTTTGTGCACTTCCCATGAAATGTAAGAAGTGATGAGTTTCCTACATGAAATAATAAAATTCCACATAGTTGAGCCCATTGGAGGATTGGAGACAGTGAAAATTCTAAATGGATTTTGGTTGTCTAAATACTTACTCTGCATTATCTTACACCATTTTGAATTTGGTGTAGAAAACAATTGCCACACCAACTTCCCCCCAAAAGCCATATTCCTCTTTGAGATATTATGTATACCCGCCCCACCTTTGAATTTATCTAACAACATACTATCTAGGAAAATTAAAGGTAACTTTTTTCTCATTATTCATGTTAGCCCTCCATAGAAAATTCTTGATAAGCTTCTCAATCTGATTAAAAATTGACTTTGGGGCCTTAAGAACTACTAAAAAATAGTTTGGGAATGCTGAAAGAACAAATTTTATCAACATTATCCGACCAAATAGAGATAACCATCTAGCTTTCCAAGCTGAAATTCTTGCCTTTATTCTCTCTATAACATTTTTCTAATTAGAGATCTTGTTTTCTCCCATAAAAAAATGGAATTCCTAAATAAGTGCAAGGCAACTCAACCAGCTGAAATCCTAAGATTTTAACAATTTTCCTTTTGATTGTTGGCTTTGAATTAAAAACATAAATCTTAGACTTGTTTGCATTTATCTTTTGTCCTGAGACTAAAGAGTACTTGTCTAAGTTTGACTTTATCTGAGTAGCTTCTGAGAGAGTTTCTCTACCAAACAAAAGAGTATCATCAACAAAGAGAGAATGTGTGACTGAAATATTTGTGTGTGGAATCTGAATACCTTGCCAAATACCCTAGTTATGCTTTTTTGTTATTGCTCTACTCAATGCTTCAACCATAATGATGAATAAAAAAGGAGAGAAATGATCTCCTTGTCTTACCCCTTGTGAAGCACTAAAAAAGCCTAATGGTGAGCCATTGATTATCACTGAAAATTTAGCTCCTATTAGGCAAGACAAGATCCACTTACACCATTTACCACTGAAGCCAAATTTAGCCAAAACTTTCATTAAGAAGCTCCAATCAACTCTATTGTAGGCTTTCATAATCTCCAATTTTACAATGAAAGAAGATAAGTGATTATAGTTGATAGAATGAAGCACTTCATGAGCGACCAAGGCTCCTTCAGCTGTTTCCCTACTTGGTACAAATCCCTCTTGCTCCCGTGAAACAATTTTGGGAATGAGATGATGCAATCTAAGATATATTGCTTTTGTGATGATTTTATAGATTGTGTTACATAAGGAGATTGATCTAAAATTTGCAAAAGTCTCAGGGTCTTTGATTTTTGGCAAGATTGCAATATTTGTAACATTAAATTGCTTTAACATTGTCCCTATTTTCCTTGATTCTTCCAAGGCCAATAGAAAATCAAATCCTAAGAAATCCCAACACTTCCAAAAAAACAAAGTTGTAAAATTAAATAATTGTTGGCTTTCTTATTTTTAGGTTTTTATTTTTGGCCATTCTATGTTCTGATGTGAATTCAGTAAGGCATATCTATTCTATATTTCAAGATGATGCAAATAGGGATTGATAATTGATAGACACATTATGTTATTCGATTCCTCATATTCTATTCCCAGAGCTGATGTCTATTTGAGAATGAATGTTCATTCTTGGGTTGCTCTCATGTTTATGAATACATATTTTCTTGAACTTAAATTTAATGGTAGGGAAAGATCTAAGTGAACAAAAAGTTGAGGGAAAATTTGTTGCAAATTCAATAATGTATTTCCAAGTGTTTGTAACATTTGTACAACATTTATTTTCATTGTTTCATGTTCTTTATGTATTCTTTTGAAAGAACTAGTCATTGCTTTGTCTACTTTTATCATGTAGGATGAGCAATATGCCACAATGGCATAAGCATTGAGTACAAATTATATATCAACATTTTCTTGCTTAAATCTAGTATTTTGGTAGCAAACCTATTATTCCATGTATGAGTAGGTTTTATTTTATGGAAAACAATTATATTTTTTAGCATTGATTGTATAACCTTTATATAGTCATGTTTGGTTATTGATATTTTCTCTAAAGGAAAGTTGAGAGATTCATCATATTATTCTTGTTCAATTGCACTTTGAATTTTAGTGGCATTATTGATTATGATTTGTTTAGTTGTTGTAATTGGTTCAAGTATTATTTTTATTTTTATTGGTGAAATGAAAAATTGTATCTGCATTGTGTTTTGGTGGAGTTACTATAGCTTCTTGTATGGTGATTCCAATGCATGGTTGTAAACTTGTTGTGTATCAAGTTTGTATTGTATGTATTATACTTGACTATGCATTGTTCAATTTAAGTTCCATGACACTTTCCATATATTGGTGCATTTTTAATCCATACCAATTCATGATCATATTCATTTCCTTTGTTTTAAAATTATGTTACAAAAAATAAATCATTCACATGTCCAAGTAGTATATCGCCATTTCTTAATAGTTTTTTCATGGCATTTATTCGATGTTTGTAATAGTGAGTATAGGTAAATTGTTTTTTTTCTAATAAGGGAATCTATGGAATTTTCTTGTTCTTCATTATGGTTCAAGATTTGTTTATATTTTGATTCAATTTTGTTAGCACAAATAACAATGTCGATCACTGGTGTTTCACGCTTGATAAAGTTGGGAAAATGTTGGTGGTCCCAACTGTTGAATCACTGCAAATATGTTTTTCTTGAGTTGATGGAAATAGTGTGGTGAGATTCAAATATGTATAAAGTATATATACAATATCTAATTTCAATATCCTATCTAGATTTGGTTTCTCTTTAACAACTTTGTCCACTAGAGTTCATCCTTGTAATTTCCCTTTTCTAATTCTTATCAATATGCTTGAAATGATTTTTGCTATAATTACACATGTATTTTTTAAAATAATTTTTTTGTATGGTTTGAAAATTCACCGCTTGAATGAATTAGTTCCCATTTTGCAATTTTTTGATATGTATAATGTTTTATTATATCTGCATCTCGTGTCTAACCAAAGAAAAGGGTTGGAAAGTTCATTTCTTCTACGTATTTGTCTTTAAATATACCTATTGGATGGTTTAATTGGGAAATATCTATTGGTATTATTTTATTATGCAAATCATAGACATAATGCAATTATATTAATTTTTGGACAAGTGTATCAATTTTTGTTTCATGTTTGTTATAATCATTTGTTTCGTTAGTATCTGTACAGTTTTCACTATGTAAATTGTTTGTTTTGGTACTATTAATATTTATTTCTCTAAATACCTTTTTCCAAGTAGGTTCTATTGAGATGCCTTCTATTATGTAGATATCTCTATGGCACAAGTGTTTTAGTGCTTTCATTATAAGATTGGGTCAGGCAATGCCACCTTGAAATACATTTTTTATTCTAATTTTCTTTTTAGTGCAATAACAATTATAATCGTGTCATCTATTGGATGTGGCAGGACCCTTTGTATAGTGTTCATATTTGTAGGGACATTAATTATTGATCATGTCAAGCCGATTTGAGATTTTGTGTATCCCCATTTTCTAATGTGTACGAAAGCAATTTGAGGTGATATGAGTCTTTCTTCTAGATTTGAAATTTGTGATAAAATTTATAAGGGTTTGTTATTTATTATTCATTGTTGTACAACAAAGAGTGGTACTTTATTTTGTTGCAATAATTTTTTACAAGAGACACATACTTTGAAAAGTCAAGCTACTATGTGGCTATCTGGTAAATCCAAGTAAAATTGTTGTAAGTGTTTTATAATTTTTCATTATGTAAGTGAAATTCAATTATTGACATAGGCCCATCATTCATGTTGGGGAGTGTCGTGGAATTTCTTTAGATATATTTTTATTGACTTGGTTTGATTTTTATTATTACGCAATATTTTTTCATTGTAGAAGTGAAATTATATTTTTTTCTTAGCAATGTTAATGCCATACAACTTAGATTGGGTGTTTATAATTATTTCTGCAAGAGGAATATAACCTATTTCTAGAACTAGTGTATCGAACTTTGTTTCACTTTATATTTTTAATCTTTTTCAATATTTTTGGAGGATATTGTTGATATCGGTCACTAGTGGTGCGGGGGCATTAGGAGCCTCATAGCACACTTTTTGTTATTTTAGAGTTTTAGGTTGTTGGTGTGTTATGGAGTCTAATAAGGTCATTTATGACCATGTGGGATCATGTTGATCTATTTTGGAGTCTTAATAGGGTCTTTGATTAAAAAGTGCAAAAATTTGTCATGTTGCTAAAAAAGTTGTCATGCAACTTTGGAAAGGTGTCAAAAAGAAAGAAACAGTTACATGCAAATAAAGAAACCATTACAAAAAAATTGATTTTGATTGGGAATGTATAAATAAACCCTCCAAAACTCGAATTGTGGGGTTGGAGACATTTTTTTGAATTCGATGAATGAAAACCTTAATTTGTGTGCATTTTTTTGAGTCTTACATTATTTTCAGGCTGAAGTTGTGCATTGTATAGCCTGATACAACCTTATATCAAGGAATATAATAGATGGATGGAAATATATGTGTTTCTAGTTTACAATTCCTTTTGTTTCATTAAATTTAATTGAGTATTGTGTAATATATGGCCATTTTTGTGAAGGCTACCCTGTTCTAACAATGTTTTCCAAAATTTGTAGTCTGAAAATGTGCTAGTATGGCCATGTATGGTATGATATTGGGATGAAAAAAGCTGGAATGGAATAATATATGTTTCTATCTCTCAATTATTTTTGTTTGGATCATTTTCATGGACATTTGAATAAGTTATGACCATTTTTGTGAGGATAGGTATGAACCCTAACTAGGGTTCCTAGTTTTGGAAAAAATGCCATAAATTTCTTTTCCATTGTTGTATCTTGATGAAAATTGGAGGAAAAGTTTGTAACTATATTATCTTCAATCACACTAGAGCGATTGGCTTCATTATTTTTTTTGTGAAAGTTATTAATAATTGTTCCTTTCATTTCACAGTGGGATAGGCAAATAGAGGGTAGTGAGGGTATGTTCATTAACAACAACTCAAGGGTTTAGTTCATGCAAGGTTTGAATGGTGTTGGAGGATTTTCTATGGTCTTGGAGACCTGTTACACACTAATTTCACATTGGGTTGTGTGTGTGGTGTCTTAACCCCAAGGGGGACAGTTTTGTACGTTGTCAAATGTGGTCAAGTGTGGAATGTTACAATCAAACTATGTTGTATCCTTACAAGTTATACATGGTTTTTTATTTGTATTCATAGGCCTTATGAAATGTTGGAAATTTTTTTTGGTTGTCATATGTCATTTTTTTCCAAGAAGGTTCTATGGGCCTAGGAGTAGTGACTAGCAAAGAATAAGGTCTAGGGTTGTCGTATCAATGTTTTGAAGAATCAGTCATTGAATGTGTTTTGTTTTCCTTCATCTGCATCAAAAAGTGATTGTTCAAAAAAGGAGGAAGCAAAGGATAGTTAATTTGAAAAGAGAAGATGAAACAAAAGAAGAAGAGATATTCATTGACATGGACATAAAAAAGATCAAGACTGTCTTCAAGCAAGTGTAAAAATCATGGAAGAGAAATGTTCTCAAGCGGAAATAGAGATGAAAAAGTTTGACGAGCCTCAGTATGATGAATGAGTGGATGAATAAGATAATGATCTCCTATGGAAAGAGGATATGGAAAAAATAAACAAGTTGTATGCAGGAGACTTGATAGAATACCATGCAGATATGGATATGGCAGAGATAAAGATGGCAAAGAAATTGGGATAGCAAAGAAAAATGAGGTAAATAATGCATATTTTGATTCTAATTTGTTTGAATTGAATGATGAAGTGAAGGAGATTAAACTAGCTAAAGGTGGACACATGGAAAGTTGCAATTTTTATTATTGGTGATGAGTATGATTTGTTGGATAAAGAAATTGAATAGTGTGGATATTTGTTCAAGCACACACACTTGACAGAAGATGAAGAAATGGATAGCAGTAATGAGGCCTATGAAGGAGACATAGAATTTTGGAGTCTTGCACTTGAAAAGAAGATCCTCAAGAGGAGGTCCAAAAAGAAAGCATGACACAAATGCGTGAGAATCAAGAACCCTTGGAGTAGATCAAGCCAAGCATGGAAAGAAACTATGCATACAACAAAATTGGAAGAAGAGAAAGAAAAGCAGAACATCATTTGAGATGGAACTCAAATTTCTTTTTCCTGGGGAGTCTGGTGCAGGGGCATTAGGAGCCTCATAAGTACACTTTTTGTTTTTTTGAGTTTTATGTTGTTGGTGTGTTTTGGAGTCTAATAAGGTAATTTATGACCATGTGGGATCATGTTGATCAATTTTGGAGTGTTAATAGGGTCTTTGATTAAAAAGTACAAAAAGTTGTCATGCTGCTAAAAAAGTTGTCATGCAACTTTGGAAAGGTGTCAAAAAGCAATAAAGAGTTACATGAAAATCAAGAAACAATTAAAAAATAGTTGGTTTTTATTGGGAATGTATAAAGACACCCTCCAAAACTCAATTTTTGGGGTTGGAGACATTGTGTTGAAGCTTCATGAATGAAAACCTCAATTTGTGTGCATTTTTCTGAGTCTTACATTGTTTTAAGGCTGAAGTTGTGCATTGTACGGCCTAGTATGACTTCATATCAAGGAATATAATAGATGGATGGAAATATATGTGTTTCTAGTTTACAATTCCTTTTGTTTCATTAAATTTAATTGAGTTTTGTGTAAGGTAAGGCCATTTTTGTAAAGGTTGCCATGTTCTAACAATGTTTTCCAAAATTTGCAGTCTAAAAACATGCTAGTACGGCCATGTACAGTATGATATTGGGATGAAACCAATTGGAATTGAAGAATATATGTTTTTTTCTCTCAATTATTTTTGTTTGGATCATTTTCATGGAGATTTGAATAAGTTATGACCATTTTTGTGAGGAAAGGTCTGAACCCTAACTAGGGTTCCTAGTTTTGGAAAAAGTACCATAAATTTCTTTTCCACTGTTAGATTTTGGTGAAAATTGGAGGAAAAGTATGTAACTATATTATCTTCAATCCCACTAGAGATATTGGATTCGTTATTTTTTTTGTGAAAGTTATTAATGACAGTCCATTTTCATTTCCTCATTGGGACAGTCCTAAAACCCTCCATGATGATTGTTTGATAAGTTCCTTGCATTATCTCATGAAGTCTGATCTAATGGTTGTTATGTCATGTTGTTGAAAGTTATTGCAGTCCAAGGATACAATGAACAATTCATTCCTTGTGTTGATTGAGTGATGGGGTTTGTGTGTGCCTTGTGACAAGAAACCATAAGTTGGGAACACTGTATTACACAAGTTTGAGTCCTGAAAGTTTGAGAACCTTTATATTATGCTGAAACAAGTCTAAGACAATCAAGAGCCTTATATTCACTTTGGTTCCTCCCTTGTTTATGATGTTGGTCATTTTAATTTTTGAGTACAAGTCATTGTTTGAATGAAGCCATTGTTGTGTAGTGTATTGATGGAAACAAGTGTTTGGTTCAAGAGGGTTTGTGAGTCACAAAATATGTTGGAAAGTATTGAAACATTGTTTCTCATTGTTCCATAATGTCTATGCCTATTGATGTGTTTCCCATCCTTGAATGCTCATTAGGTTGTGTCCTAAATGTTGACAAGGTGTACTAAAGTGTTTGAGTTGCTACCTCCAATGAAACCATGGAGTGAGTATGTATTGGTACTGTCATATTGAGAGGGTTTCTACCCCTGCTCTGCATCAACTAGTATCTTAAACTAGTGAAAATTTGTGTTGTTTAGAAAAAAACATAATGTTTTGTCTTTTTTCAATGATTATGTTGCTAATTGCATGTGTTTTTTGGGCTAATATTGTTATGTTTGGTTTCTTTTGTGTATTGATTTGAGATTTTGTAATAGTTGGAATAGTATTCACAATACTTGTTTCAAATTGATCACTAATATCTTGAACTAGGAATGGTTAATTGTGTACGTGACTTATATCTATTTCAAATGTTATTATGTTATACACGTCATTTGTTTGTGATTGTGGAGAATGGATGTGTTTAATTTTTTTGGTGATTGATGACCAAATCTATATTTGTATATTGAATATTGTTGCTATCCATTGTAAAAAGGTGATGCCTTCAATTTTTCCTTTCAAATAAGGCATAGTCATTTTTATGATATATTATTTCTAGTTTGTGATGGCAGGAGTTTATTTTATAATATTGTCAAGTGGAGATAATATTTTAAATAGTTTCATGGGAACTATGATGACCGCCTTTTATATCATCACAAAAAGATTGTGCTATGTAAAGTCTTAGGGAGTGAACATAAAATTATTCTTAGATTAGATATGAAACTAAATTGAAAAGGATTTTTCCATAGTTGTTAGTAGCAATGGGTGCTTTTATTACACCTCTATTTTGTATTTCAAGTACAAGATATTACCAATAGTTTTCTAGGTTGGCACAAGTTGTCAAGAGGTAATGTGTTACCATTAGCTGATTTATATGTCAATTTTTTCTTAATAAAAGGCTCAAAATTCCTAGAAAGAGGGTTGTTGTCATAAAAAAATAGAATAGTTCTTTGTATTTGAATCTTTGTTAAAATACAAATATTTTAATTAATGACGACAATTCAATAAATATATTCAACCATTTTGATAGCTATCGTATGCAAGATGTATCACCCTAGAGTTCTTTTTCTTGGTAGGATGTGATAGTTGGTCTAGATAAACACATTCTCGACAAATAAGTATTTAGATAATGCAAACCATGCATCTTGTTCAAAATGTATAGATGTAATTCACATGCAAGAACTTGTAAAACATCATCATCTAAAAATCACTAAGCTCTCTGCGTGTGCTCTTTTTTTTCAAATTTCTAAGCTTTTGTGTTTCCTGATGAATCGGCTTGGCGGGGTCCCCATCAGGGCTCCCCTACCCATGCACTATGCTCCTTCCCAGAATGTCGCTTCCTCGCCTTCGCTTTTTGGGGGGACTAAAAGTATGCCTAGTGCTTCACATGTTCCTTTTCCTGGGGGTTTGAATGGGTCTACCTCTTCTCCTAGGGGTAAGGAAAATTTGTTAGTAAGTGAGAACACTGTATCCTATGTGGAAAAGATTGTTGGAGGAAAGGTTTTGACAAAGGCTCCCTAGGATTCTTTGTCTACTTTCTGCACTATAGAGGGGGATGAAGTGGATTTCCTAGATGTAATATTGAATGATGCAATGGAAGGTCTGAAGTTGTCCTTGGTTGGAAAGTTCTTTGTTGGCCATCCTAATATTGACCAAGTACATAAGTGGGCCACTTACACTTGGAATCTCAAGGGCAGTGTCTCCATACGTGTTATGCCTAAAGGTCTATTTTTATTTACCTTTGTTATCCCTAAGGATATGATTAGGGTTCTCACGAGAGGCCCTTTGGCTTTTGATAGAAGCTTTAAGAATATTTTGTCCTTGTGTAAGTGGAAACTGGGATTTGATGCCTCTGCTGACCTGGGTAAAGTTGCCCCTGCTTGGGTTAGGCTCCCTGGTTTTCATTTTGAATTTTGGCACCAAAATTTCTTTAAAGGCATTACTGATTCATTTGGCACCCTAGTTATGATGGATAAAGTAACCCTTCTCAAGTCTTGATTGGTTTATGCTAGAATGTGTGTGAATGTTGCTCTCAACATAGTTCTCCCCACCTTTTTGACCTTAAAATCAAGATTTGGAAGATGGGTTCAACCGTTGGAATATGAAAAAACTATGGTCTTTTTCCAAGGGTGTAATAAGTTTGGTCATTTACAGGATGTTTGTAAAAAATTCCCTCTTGAACCTAAAAATCCTCAACTTGGAGTCCTAGGGAGCTCTCCCTTGAAAAATTTGGCTCTAATGAACTTGATAAAGGAGCTTGTTACACCAATTCCTAACTTGGAATTGATACTTTTTGATAAGGTGATGGCGCCTTCTCAAATGTTGAATGAGGCAGAGGGTCAGACCTTGAATGAGGGTGTTCCCATGGTTAATTTTGAAATGAATCTCTTTGAGGGGGATGTTGTTGGGTTTAACACCCTGCCTTTCTTAGAGAAATATCTCAAACCACAAAATGGTAATGAAGAGGTGGATAACCTACAAAAATTATCACATGGAATGGAGGGAGGTGTTTTTAAAATTCAAGAACAACAAAGTGAACTCCTTGAGGATGGTGAGATTGAAAGTCAAATGGAAAAGTTACTGACTCCCTCTCTTGAGCTCCCTAAGACAGACTTGGATTTGGTGGATGATCATACGCTAGAAGATAAGCAAGAGAAGGAGGGTAAAGACAGAATCAAGAAAATCTTGATGAATTCTGGTTCCCCCCATAAAGAGGGTGTTGTAGATGAGGAATGGATAAATACAAAATCAAGGAAAAAGAACTTGGATGTAGGAGGAAATACCAAAGTGGGCAGACCATTATTAAAAGAGTCAAGGATCAAAGAAACAACAAGAGATGTGGTGGTTGGTAAGCAGAGAACTCTTGAATCCTTGGTTGGGAGTAAGTCCAGAAAGAGTTAATGGGTGATCTCCCACTCTTTGTAGTATCAAGGTGATACTACTCCTTTTTATGCTTTGATGTGTTTGCTATCTTGGAATGTGAGGGGAATTAATGGACCCTATAAACAACATCTGTTAAAAGCCTGTTTGGTTGATGTGAAATTGGATGTCCTCTTAATTCGAGAAACTAAAATGAAAAGATTTTTTTTTGAGGTGTTATAGTGGCTTTGTCCTTGTGCTAGTTTTGAAGTTAGTGATGTTGGGGTGGCCTTGGGGGGGATTGCGACTTGTTGGAACCCTTCTAGGATGGCTGGAAGGTGAAATATCTACAATAAGAACTGTCTCATAGTTTCTATGGAAGATAATATAACCTTGGTCAAGTGGAATATGGTCAATATTTATGGTCCTAACTCAAGACTAGATAGGCTTGATCTACGAAACCTGTTGGAGGGTATCATTATTAATAGAAAGGAAGAGTTTTGGAGATTTCAATTCCCCTTTGTATCCCTCAGAAAAGAGTGGAGGTTTTACTAATTTCTCAGATATCATGATGGACTTATCGGGTTTTCTTAACTTAGTGGGGTTAATGGACATTCCTCTGAATGGATCTCTTTTTACTTGGACCAATAGGAGACATCATAGTCATTTAATCTGGGTTAAGTTGGATAGGCTTCTTGTTTCCTCCAATTAGAACATTCTGCAGAATCTCACCCTTACAACTTTCCCCAGAACAGGTTATGATCATAGTGCTCTCCTTTTGGAATGGTATGATAAAATGGTTAAAGGACCCTTTCCTTTCAAATATGAAATAATGTGGTCTCTTCATCCAAACTTGAAATCCCTAGTTGAAGAGTGGTGAAAAGTCCCTTGTGATGGTACTCCCGTGTATGGATTAGCTTAGAAGCTGAAAAATGGTCAAAGAGAAGGTTAAGGAGTGGAATAAGCATTCGTTTGGGATTATTTTTACCACCAAAAAAGATTTAAGCTTAAAACTAAGGGAGATTCAAGATATGATGGAGCTAGGAATTATGGATGAAGAGACCTGTAACCAAGAAAGGGATCTTAGATCTCAATGGTATAAAATAAATAAAAAGGAAGAAATCTTCTAGAAACATAAATTAAGAATCTAATGGTTGAAGGAAGGGGAAAAAAGTACTAAGTTTTTCCACCAATCTACCTTAAAACATAGAGGAAGAAACAAGATTATATTTTTAGTTACTTCTAATGGGACAAGACTTGATAGGGAGGAGGACATTGCTAAGGAGGTTGTTTCCTTTTTTTCAAATTTTCCTGAATTGCCAATGGTTGATAATTTTGAGTTGGATGACTTCCTGCAAGTGATTCCTAATTTTATGATGAATTAGGATTTAAAAGAAACGTCTAAAGCTATTTCTACGAGTGAAGTTAAAGAGGTTGTTTTCTCATTTGGTGCTTTTAAAGCGCTAGGGCCAGATGGCTTCCCTCCAAGTTTTTTCCAGGTCTATTGGGACACTATCTCTTCTAACCTATTCAATGTGGTCAAGGAATTTTTCAGATTGGGAAGGCTTTTAAATTAGATGAACACCACTTTTATTGTGCTTATTCCTAAGACTAATGAAGTTGCTTCTATAAATGACTATAGACCTATTAGTTTGTGTAACACCACCTATAAGATTTGCTATAAGATTATGGTTAATAGATTGAAATTAGTCTTGAATAAAATGATTGTTTTTAATCAAAAAGGGTTTGTCCAAGGAAGACAAATATTGGATGCAACTATTTACACTCATGAGGTGTTACATTCTATGGATCACAAAAAAAAATAGGGTATGGCTTTGAAACTGGATATTTCTAAAGCTTATGATCGGGTCTCTTGGAATTTCCTATTTGTTGTTCTTGAAAAATTTGGTTTTAAAGATAAAATTTTCAACTTAATCAGATCATGTGTTACTACTCCTAAGTATTCAGTCTTGATTAATGGGGTTCCTCAAGGTTTCTTCTCTTTAGGCCATGGCCTGAGACAAGGGTGCCCATTGTCACCTTATTTGTTTGTCATTGATGTTGAAGCTTTGGGCCACAATATCCAGAAACAACTTGAAAATAAAGCTTTGAAAGGTTTTTATGCTGCTTCACCCCTCCCCCTACTTCACATCAATGGTTTGTTGATGAAACTATCCTCTTGGGGGAGGCCTCTATTTTGGAAGTGAAACAATGGAAAGCGATCCTTGATAAATATGCTAAGGTTTCTAGCCAATATATCAATTACCAAAAGAGTAAAATATATTTTTTCAACACCAACCAAATTGTTAAGGACAAAGTGATAAATATTTTAGGTTGCCAGGAGGCTGATTTTCCTGCTACCTATCTAGGTTTATAGTTAATCTCAAGAAAACCCAATAGTAACTAGTTGAATTATATTGTGGAAAATATTCAGAAGAAGCTGGTTGGGTGGAAAAGAAAATTGTTAAGTTTTGCTAGGAAGGTTCAACTCTTAAAAGCTTCTTTACAAAACATACCTGTCTATTATCTCTCTTTTCAACATTCCTACCTATATTGCTGAGAAAATTGAAATGATTCAAAGGGGGTTATTATGATCAGGAGTGGAAGAAAGGAAAAGAATGGTGCTTGTTAGATGGGAAATTGTTATCACTTCAAAGAGGGAAGGAGGATTGGATATAAGAAGAATAAAAAGGTTCAATAAAGCTCTTGTGGAAAAAATGGGTTGGTTTTTTCTGGAAGGAGAAAAAGATTGGGTACATATTCTACAGGCTAAATACTTGGGTAACAAGGATGTTTTTTGTTTCCTTGGGAAAAAGGAACTTCCCTATGGTTTTTTCTTCTAGAATAACTTGTTAAAGGTGAGAGGCACTCTAACAAAAGGAGCGAAATTGAGAATTGGAAATGGGCTTAGAGCTGACTTTTGGGAGGATGCTTGGTTTGCCAGTGCTTCTTTGTCAACTAGTGACAACCTCCAGCAAATTAGAATCAGATTGAGGAGATGCATTGGAAAGAAGGTCTCTAATTATTTAAATTGGGATGCTTTGAGACAAAAATGGATCGACTTCAGGAGCTATTTGAATAATGCTATTCTTAGGGGTAGAAGACAACTGAATTGGGATGATGCTTTGGCCTCCCTCTTGAGACAAATTGGGAACCTTGATCTTTTCTCAAAAAATAGGAATGATGAGTGGATTTGGACAAAAAGTTCTTTTGGGTGATTTTCAGTTAAATCGGCTTATGAGACTATGGATTTGCAGCCTCTCCATTTAGGGGTCTTTAATTGGAATATTGTGTGGAGCAAGAACTTAATCCCCAAGATTAATTGCTTTTGGTGGATAGTGATGCATTGAAAGATTCTTACAATTGAAAATCTTAAGAAAAAGGGTTGGTATTTGGTTAATAAATGTTACCTTTGTAATGAAGAGGAAGAAACAATTATGTATCTTCTCTTTCAATGTTCTTATGCTCAAGAAGTTTGGGATTTTTTTCTAAAGAATTTGATGGTTGGATTGGTTTTCCCTCCAGTTAAAATGTTTTCTGATTGTTGGAGTACATGCCTCTATTCTCACAATATGATTCTTGACCTATGGAGACAAGTCCCCTTGTTCCCCACTTAGGGTTTGTGGAAAGAGAGAAATAATAGGGTCTTTAGAGATGCTGCTAAAAGTAGTAAAGAGTTATGTTTCTCTATCAGGAAACAAATTCACGAGAACATAGAAAGCTATGAGTATGCTCCATCAAAGAAAGGGCCTTCATATCAAGAGATAAGAATCAAGCAACAATGGGGAATTTCTCATGATCTTAATAATGTTAATTGGGCTAAACAGATTATTAGGAAAGCACTATTTGGATCCCCTCGGACCTTGGGTGGATTAAATGTAATTTTGATGGATGTTCAAAAGGGAATCTAGGCTTGGTGGGGACAGGTGGGGTTGTTAGAAATGATTGTGGCATCTATGTGGTTGGATACAACAAGGGCCTAGGAACAACAACAAATAATTTGGTGGAGGCTTATGTTGTTTGGATAGGAATATGTTATCTCAAAGATAATGGCTACACGAAGGTAATTTTGGAGGGTGACTCTAAGTTAATAATTGATTATTTAAACAATAAAGTAGAGGCCCCTTGGGAGATAAAAGATCTTTTGGATGACTACAAAAATATGTTACAATCTTTCCAAAGTTGCAAGATATGCCATACCTTTAGGGAAGGCAACAAGGATGCCAATGCCTTCATGAATTTTGGCTTTAGGAAGGAGGTGTTAAATATTGGAATTTTTCCAATTTATTGAACCAAATTAAGGAAATAATTGCTAAAGATAGATTGGGGGATTTGATTTATCATGGATAAAATGGTAATAATTAAAAATAGTGGCTCATAGTGTTGTCCAACTATCAAGTTGGTTGTCGTCTTTCTTTGGTGGAAATTGGGCAAGCTGATAAGATGAATGGAGAGGTATGATATTAAAGGTAGTGGTATGCCATATCTAAAAGATTTAAAAAGAAAGGGGTGGAAAGGATAGACTATTTTGGAAGCCTTGTTTGTTAAAAAGAAATATGTTAATGTGGGTATAGGGATCATTATTCACACCTCTAAAAATATCGCGTTTGATTTTGGAAAAGACATTTTGACATGTATTATCACTGATGTGAAGGAGGGTAATAAAAAAAGAGTAATCATGGCTCATAAAGGTGGTGGAGCTATCAATTATCATAATGTCAGGATTCAAAAATATGATATTTGGCTTTGCATTTAGATTGATTATTTTAAACAAACTCCTAGAAGGTTCAAGCCGCTATTCTTGCAAATGAAAAGCCACCAAGTCTCTATCAAAACTAAAGTTTTGGATTACCTATTGCTACTGTCGTGAATGAGGAAGGCCGAAGAGATGAGTTTTTACTCCTTCCTAAGAATTATTCTACTAAGGATAAAACCATGGGAGGCCCTAGAAGGAGGATGAAGCTGAGTAAATATGACTCCCTAAGAAAGAATGCAGAGCTTTGGGATTTGTTGGAGTAGGCTGGGTTTATCCCTTTGTAGCCATGGAGGGTTATAGCGAGCAACTAAGATACAAATTTGTGAATGCCTACAAATATGGGAAGTTGAGTTGGGTGGCCTTCATTTTACTATTGATGCTAAGCTCATAGCGAAAGCGATGGGGATTGCATACGAAGAGAAGGTGGTGGCTAAGGTAAGCACTGGAAAATATCAAACTTATATTGATAAGTTTTTTGAGGCTAAAGAAAAAGCTCAGAGATTTCAAAATGGTTACTCTAGGGTTTTGCTTCCTCCACTGTACCATAATTTTTGCTTCTTTTTCATGAAATACTTTGCGTTGGAAGGTCATTTTCAATCTGTCTATGGTTATCACTTTTCGATTTTGAACCACATACGAAATATTGAGAAAATTAATCTTTTGTTTTTCCTCTTTTCTTCCCTGATCCAAAGCCTTATCAATGACACTAACCCTCCTTTATACCAGGGCTTGATTCATGTGATATGTAAATATGTCCTTGCTACTTCCCCAAAAAGAAATTGTTTCCTAACTTTGCTTGAAAATCCTACGCCCAAGAGTTCTGTTAAAATTGAGCTAATAGAAAGTTGGCCCCACTCCCCAACCAAAGACTCTGTTAAGGCCTCCCCCAATCCTGTGGACCCCTCTTGGTCGGACCTACTTAAAATTACACTGGAAAAACATCTAGTGTTGCTCCCATGGCTCCCACTATGAACAAGAAGAGAAAAATGTTGATTCGTAAGTTGGGGGCTGACCCAAACACTATAACAATACCTGATGACAATGATAACAACTCGAAATTTTCTACTCTGGTGGGTGAAAGATCAACTTGTCTTGCTTTGGCTGTGTTGAAGGGGTTTGATAATAGTAAAAAATCAAAAAAATTGGAAAAAAAAGAATGTTGAAGGGTCTCTAGATAGTAAGGGGAAGAAGGTGGTGAGGGAGGAAAAGGCTTCATCATTTGAGGAAGTGTCAGATAGTCTTGGCGGTGATGGGTCTCTTAAGGAGGAGGAGTTGAAGTCGGAGGAAGTGGAAGACTCTTGCCATGAGGAGGAAGGGGATTCACAACAAGAGGATGGGAAGGATGCTGAAGAGGACACTGATATGGCCGTTGAAAAAGGTGATGCTACTAATGACCCAGAGGATATGGAGATTACTAACCCTGGTAACGATGATTTAAAAGATAACATGTCATGTTTAGATACTATTAGAATTCAAAGGGTGGAGGAAAGGATAGAGTTGTTGGAAAAAAATGATGCAAAAGGATGGTAATGCCAGCAGGTTCCAGGCACTTGAAAGTGCAGTGAAGAGTTTATGCAGGGTCATGGATGTGGTTATGAATTTTTTTGTCATGGCCACTATCTCAAGGCAAGGAAAAATAAAGAAACAATAGAGGAAAAATGTGAATGACGACGAGGTTGATTTGTCTAGAAAGATGGAGCTCAAAGATAATTTTGAAGATTCTGTTGAAGACCTGGTGAAGGCATGGAGCCTAATTGAGGATGCTTAATCCTCGACTCTTGTTCCTCTTGCTTTTTGTTACTTGATGCCATGAATTTTTATTTCTATACTATAAGGTGTTTAGTTGGTATAGGCTGTAGGTTCCTGGACTGTTATATTTCTAGTTTTATTTCTGTTAAGAACTCTGGTTATCAATTGGATACTCATTCAAGGTTATGCTATTATAACCTATTTTTTTGGATGGATATTAAGATGTATTGGTTATATCTCTTAGGGATGATTGATAGCTTTATAAAGTTTGATGTTGTGCGTATTGGCTAATGTTTTTTGGTTGATTGGGGTGGGGGGAAGTGGTTCTCTTTTTGTTCTACTTCCTCTGTTGTACTGTTTTGACTAGCTACTGGTTTCTAGAATGTTTTTCTTCTGTAAGGGTCAAGGCCCTTTCCCTGCTTAATCAATAAAAAACATTGTCATCTTGTTTAGCTTGAAATTGTAAAAAGTGATCAATTAAGCCATTTCACAATTTTATTGAGGTGAATAAAAAATGCAAGAGAACTTCAAAACTATCGAATAAACAATCTCCTAGAGTATAACTAAATAAATCTAATCTAAATAAGTGTTCATTTTTAAAGTGTCTTCAATTTTGAGACAAGAAATGTGTTTGTGTTACTTATATTTATCATCTAGATAGTATTTTTATTTTTATGTTTAGTTTGTTTTGTCTATTTCTTTGAGCTAAATTATAATTTTTGGAATAAAATTTGCATAACTTGTTTCAAATGGGTCATTAATATTTTGAACTAAGAATTGTTCATAGCATGTACATGACTTGTATTTGTTTCAAATGTCATTATGCTATACATTTGGAGAGTATATCTTCTTAATTTTTTTAGCGAGCAATGACCAAATCTGTATTTGTATTAGAATATTATTGCTATCCAAGGTACATAGAAGGCGATGTCTTCAATTTTTCCTTTTGAATAAGGCATAGCCATTTTATGATATATTCTTTCTATTTTTTGATGGTAGGACTAATTTTTATAATATTTTTTTGTAGTTTTTCAAATAATTATAGGCACTATGATGGCTAGCTTTTATGCCATTGTAAAAAGACTATGCAATGTAAAGTGTTAGGGAGTGAATTTCGAATTCATCTTCAACTATATATGAAATTGAATTGAAAAGGATTTCACCATGGTTGTTATTAGCAATGAGCGATTTTATTATACATCTATTTTGCATTTGGAGTGCAAGATCTCACCAACTATTTTCCAAATCGACACAAGATGTCAAGAAGTAATCCATGAGCATTGGATGATTTCTATGTCACATCTTCTTCCTAATTAGTGGCCCAAAATTCTCAAAAACAAGATTGTTATTATGAAACAAAACAATTCTTTGTATCTAAATATTTGTTAAAATATAAATATTTTACCTTTCTAGTTAACAACCGCAATTCAATAGATATATTCAACCATTTTGACAGCCATTGTAGATAGAACGTATCACCCTAGAATCCTTTTTCTTGGAAAGACGAGATAGTCAATGCAAATAAACACATTCTAGAGAAATATTTTTTAGATTATGCATACCATGCATCTTGTACATAGTGTCTAGATTTAATTCACATGCAAGTATTAGTAAAGCATGTTAATTGTGTCTAGCTTCACATTGCAAAAAGTGATCAATTAAGTCATCTCACAATTCTATTGATGTGAATCTAAAATGCAAGAGGACTTCAAAATTATTGAGAAAACAATCTCCTGCAGTATAACTAAATGAATCTAATCTAAATAAGTGTTCATTTTTTAGAGTGTCTTCAATTCAAGGACAAGAAATTTGTTTGTTACTTATTTTTATCAACATCTAGAGTATTTGTTATTTTTTAATTTTAAAGTTGGTTTATCAACCAACAAAAAAATATTTTTGATATGGAACAAGCAACATTTACATTATAAGACAGGAGAGGGTTACATATCGTATGGATAGCTAGAACTATCTCCAAGTTGTTGATAATAAGTTATTTTCATTGTTTTGCGAAGTGGTTAATTACAAAAAAATTTACAAATGTTAGTTTGAGAGAGTCTCCAATGTTTGAAGATCTAAATAAATACTCTTGAAATAGTAACAAGGTACAAAATGATGTAACTATAATAACCATTTGAGATGGCTTAATTTAATTTGTATTAAATACAAGGTATGAAGAATTAATATAGAAGGTACTAGTATGTGGATAATTTATTAGAATAGGTGATAGTTATTTATTAATTTATAATAAAGCATATATTTTACCATTGGAACATCTAAGCTAGCAGATGATTGTCGTACAAGGAAAATATATCAAATTGATTTTTGCACAGTTGTAATTACTATGCCATTATTGTTATTAGCATTGTTATAAATAATCATTTAAGATGAAAGATTTAGTTATTATAAATACCTATTTGAAAGGATAAATCTAAATGCACTATTGTTAAATGCAAAGCACCAAAAAATTATTATCTATATTGTTGCCAAAATAGAGAAGGTATTTCATTTTATGTAATGATGGTTATGTTAATTTAATTTGTATTAAAAAAAATGTGTAAAGAATTATTATAGAAGGTATTGGTATCTAGATAATTGATTAGATAATTTAATTTAATTTTTTTATTATAGGTTTTTCAAAAATGAGGCTCTCAAGCACATATTGTGCTTGATAAATATCACCGCAATTTTTTTTGTCAATGTCCCCAAAATATATTTTTTCTATGTGCTTAATTTGTGTCATTCATTTATTAGTAGAGTATAAGAATCAACTACCTATTAAGGAGGCCTCATCTAGAAACATGACATGGAATTTTTCATAGTGATTTTGTAAAGTATCTAGTGTTTCATTGCTAAGCAGTGTGTGAGAGGATTTGTTGAAGGTCATTTGCAATGTAGAATGTATTGTTGGTCCACCTACACTATAGGTTTCTATTCATGTATAAGATATTATTAATCCTTTTTGTTTCCTTGGATCGGATAAAGGATCAAAATTATAAATATGTAACGCCCCACCATGGAACCTAGAGAACAACAAACAAGTAACAAAATAGCCGAACAATTTTTTTTTTAAAACAAGTAACGCCCTGATACCACTGTCATGTCCCAAAATTGTAACACATGAAAATGCAAATCAATAAATAAATCATAATCACAAAACACATTTTAGTGTGAAATATAAATAACTAGATAAATAAATATCAAAAATGTAATGGCAATCTAAATATTATTATCAAGACTATTATAATTATAATACATTTATTATAATAAATGAGACAATTAATATTAGTACATTATAAATATCATAATAATAGAGATTTCACAAGAGAAAATATTACAAAATAATATTAATAAAATATTATTATTATAGTCATAAATATTATAATACATATAAAACCACTAGTTTAAGAATAAATATTAAGAAATAATATTTATATATTGAAGATGTAATGCAGCAATTATTAGTGAAAAAAAAAAGGATTAATTATAAAAACAGCAGTTTGAAAAAATAAAATAAATAAATAAATAAAAGTGGTTTAAAAATAATAATGAAGGTTTAAATAAATGTTTGTGTCTTTTCATAAGGACATCACTCTTGAAAAGATGTATCCTTTAACATAGATATAAAAAGACATTGAATGTAAGAATCAGAAATAAAAAAGGAATCAATTAGAAATCTGCATAAAGCAGCAGATTGGAAATGAAATAAACTATGGGAGATTTATTTGATTAAGTGTTATTGTCAAGAATATATTTGGGGAAGTAAGTTTTATATATATATATATAGAGTAAGTGATTATTGGAAGATTAAAATTAATTAGAAATAATTATATATTTATACACGATCATTGTAATAATGATGCTTGCAGCAATTATTGAGCCTTATAAGTAATTACGATCATAATATAAAAATGGATAGATTAATATTTATGATCAATCAAATGTAAGATTGAAGGAAGGCGACTAAGGAATTAAGAATCATGGGAAGACACAACAGTTCAGGTGATGTATTCACTTAGCAATAATATTTAACATATTCTAAATATAAGAACTAGATATTGTTAATTTGATTATTGATATAATGACCTCCTTTAATCTTAGCATAATGAGAATTATCATAGGAAATGATGAACTTAAAGAACCATTGGTAAATGAAAATATATTTGATTATAGGCATGAAATAAATCTTGGATGAAGGAAAATATATCTGATTGTTTAAAGATTGTCTGCTATGTGCTTGTAAACCTATTAGGATGGATGGAACATGGGTGAAGTGGATTGTCTAAAAACCCCACTTTCAGCCCCTTAGGCCCTAGACAAGGGATTGGGCTTTGCAGCCCCTTAGGCCCTTAACAAGGGATTGGGCTTTGCAGCCCCTTAGGCCCTTGACTAGGGATTGGGTTATAGAAAGATGGGGGTTCCACCTAGGTCTCTGCCCCTTAGGCCCGAGATATGGGATTGGGCAAGAGAAGGTGGTAGGCCTTAGGCCACTTGGACTCTATGGTTCCTCTCCCCTGATAGGACGAGTGTCTTCTGAGGTGTTGCCATGAGTGGAGTATGCAGGTACTAAGCCCCTAGGCAAGAAGGATTGTGATGGACAACCTCTTGAGTTTACATGAGGGCTTCAGGGCGGATCCACCTATGGCACTCCTCTTATGTCTTCATTAATTGATTTACGTTTATGAATATATTTTGGATATCTAGATATTATTGCTAACATATATATGTGTATGTGGAAATGTTATTAAATTGGTGAATGCAGATTTCAATCTAGGATTATTTCATTAGAGAAACACATTCCTTTTGGAAAGAAGAAACCCTAAACCTAATCAACAATCGAATTCTAGGGAAACCAAGCAAATACAAGAGCAAGGCAAGGTAAGGGACATTACAGTGGTATCAGAGCATCTTTCCTGCCATCCTGTGCTTGCTTGAGCTACTTGCTTGCATGCTTAAGCTACTTGCTTGCCTACTTGAGCTAGTTGCCTAATTGCTTGAGCTAGTTGCTTGTATGCTTGAGCTAGTTGCCTACTTGAGCTAGTTGCCTACTTGCTTGAGCTGGTTGCTCGTATGCTTGAGCTACTTGCCTATGTGCTTGAGCTACTTGCTTGTGTGTTTGAGCTACCTGATTGCTTGCTTGAGCTACTTTCTTGCGTACTTGAGCTACTTGCTTGACTGCTAGAGCTAGTTGCTTACTTACTTGACCTAGTTGCTTGTGTGCTTGAGCTACTTGCTAGTCTACTTGAGCTAGTTGCTTGTGTGCTTGAGCTATCTGCTTGTCTACTTGAGCTAGTTGCTTGCATGCTTGAGCTACCTACTTGTCTACTTAAGCTGGTTGCTTGCTTGCTTGCTTGAGCCACTTGCCTATGTGATTGATCTAGTTGTTTGCTTGCTTGAGCTACTTGTTTTCCTGCTTGAGCTATTTTCCGGTGTGCTTGAGCTAGTTGCTTGATTACTTGGGCTACTTTCCTATGTGCTTCAGCTGGTTGCTTTCTTGAGCTACTTGTTTGCTTGCTTGAGCTACTTGTTTTCCTGCTTGAGTTACTTGCCTACTTGATTGAGCTACTTGGTTATCTGCTTTAATGTCTAATTCAAATAGTTTTTATATTGACTCACAAAATCTAACTCATGGGGTTGAGAGGTATGGAGAAATAGTAGCACTTAAGAAAATTAGTAATACACTTACTTCAATAACCATCATGTGGGTTAGAACTTCAAACTCCTACCAAAGCTAACATCATTCATCGCAAGGAGCAACGCCTTAAATTACACATCTTAGATTATGATTGCTTGAGGGCAAGCAATCTTGGGCGGGGTGGACTGTCATGTCCCAAAATTGTAACACATGAAAATGCAAATCAATAAATAAATCATAATCACAAAACACATTTTAGTGTGAAATATAAATAACTAGATAAATAAATATCAAAAATGTAATGGCAATCTAAATATTATTATCAAGAATATTATAATTATAATACATTTATTATAATAAACGAGACAATTAATATTAGTACATTATAAATATCATAATAATAGAGATTTCACAAGAAAAAATATTACAAAATAATATTAATAAAATATTATTATAATTATAGTCATAAATATTATAATACATATAAAACCACTAGTTTAAGAATAAATATTAAGAAATAATATTTATATATTGAAGATGTAATGCAGCGATTATTAGTGAAAAAAAAAAGGATTAATTATAAAAACAGCAGTTTGAAAAAATAAAATAAATAAATAAATAAAAGTGGTTTAAAAATAATAATGAAGGTTTAAATAAATGTTTGTGTCTTTTCATAAGGACATCACTCTTGAAAAGATGTATCCTTTAACATAGATATAAAAAGACATTGAATGTAAGAATCAGAAATAAAAAAGGAATCAATTAGAAATCTGCATAAAGCAGCAGATTGGAAATGAAATAAACTATGGGAGATTTATTTGATTAAGTGTTATTGTCAAGAATATATTTGGGGAAGTAAGTTTTATATATATATATAGATATAGTAAGTGATATATATATATATATATATATATATATAGAGAGAGAGAGAGAGAGAGATTATTGGAAGATTAAAATTAATTAGAAATAATTATATATTTATACACGATCATTGTAATAATGATGCTTGCAGCAATTATTGAGCCTTATAAGTAATTATGATCATAATATAAAAATGGATAGATTAATATTTATGATCAATCAAATGTAAGATTGAAGGAAGGCGACTAAGGAATTAAGAATCATGGGAAGACACAACAGTTCAGGTGATGTATTCACTTAGCAATAATATTTAGCATATTCTAAATATAAGAACTAGATATTGTTAATTTGATTATTGATATAATGACCTCCTTTAATCTTAGCATAATGAGAATTATCATAGGAAATGATGAACTTAAAGAACCATTGGTAAATGAAAATATATTTGATTATAGGCATGAAATAAATCTTGGATGAAGGAAAATATATCTGATTGTTTAAAGATTGTTTGCTATGTGCTTGTAAACCTATTAGGATGGATGGAACATGGGTGAAGTGGATTGTCTAAAAACCCCACTTTCAGCCCCTTAGGCCCTAGACAAGGGATTGGGCTTTGCAGCCCCTTAGGCCCTTAACAAGGGATTGGGCTTTGCAGCCCCTTAGGCCCTTGACTAGGGATTGGGTTATAGAAAGATGGGGGTTCCACCTAGGTCTCTGCCCCTTAGGCCCAAGATACGGGATTGGGCAAGAGAAGGTGGTAGGCCTTAGGCCACTTGGACTCTATGGTTCCTCTCCCCTGATAGGACGAGTGTCTTCCGAGGTGTTGCCATGAGTGGAGTATGCAGGTACTAAGCCCCTAGGCAAGAAGGATTGTGATGGACAACCTCTTGAGTTTACATGAGGGCTTCAGGGCGGATCCACCTATGGCACTCCTCTTATGTCTTCATTAATTGATTTACGTTTATGAATATATTTTGGATATCTAGATATTATTGCTAACATATATATGTCTATGTGGAAATGTTATTAAATTGGTGAATGCAAATTTCAATCTAGGATTATTTCATTAGAGAAACACATTCCTTTTGGAAAGAAGAAACCCTAAACCTAATCAACAATCGAATTCTAGGGAAACCAAGCAAATACAAGAGCAAGGCAAGGTAAGGGACATTACAGAATCAACTACCTATTAAGGAGGCCTCATCTAGAAACATGACATGCAATTTTTCATAGTGATTTTGTAAAGTATCTAGTGTTTCATTGCTAAGCAGTGTGTGAGAGGATTTGTTGTAGGTCATTTGCAATGTAGAATGTATTGTTGGTCCACCTACACTATAGGTTTCTATTCATGTATAAGATATTATTAATCCTTTTTGTTTCATTGGATCGGATAAAGGATCAAAATTATAAATATGTAACGCCCCACCATGGAACCTAGAGAACAACAAACAAGTAACAGAATAGCCGAACAATTTTTTTTTAAAAGAAATTCATTTGCATGAACAAGAGTACAAAAGAAGCATCTTCACATACATTCTTAGGGTTCTATGACAATGCTACTAAAACATTCACAAGTAAGAACATCACATCACTAATCCAAAAGACATAAAGCATGAGGATAAATCATATCAATAATGTATGATCCAATTACATAATCATAATGTAGTCAAGTTACATATTCAAGTTACATCAAGTGAGAATATGAAAAATCTTGTAACAACATAATATCATTACAATAAGCTCACTCATACATATCAAGAGTGTATACAATATGGATGAAGATCATAACACATCTGTCAACTTGTTCAAGAGTGCGCTCAATGTCCAACTTCACCAACAATGTAGAATCAGGAACCTGTCACAAGTACAATATTATCCAAGCACAACAAAAACCTGCAAGGGGACCCAATGGAGGAAATAGCACGTTCTTCCCAACCACGTGATACCCGAACGTCCACCCCCTGTGCTAGGAGATAATATCAAGTCCATAAAGATAAACAAACATGAAGACAAAACATAACATTACATGGCTTGACGTACACATTACAACATAACGATATCTAAACCACAAATTACAAACAAAGCTTCCAGAGGCAACAACATAATAAAGGGGTAACTCTACACAAGAGATTACATAACATGCATTAGGATAAGAGTGTCATCACATAGTTTCTCTAAGTTACCCTAGTGAATCTTCTTAGACTACCGGCCCTCATACCAAGTTACCCTGGCAATCTCTACCGATTCCCGACCCCTAAACAAACTCATGTGGAATCGAACTATCTTTCAAGAAGACAAAGTAGACGATTATTCTATTCCAGACCATCTCAACCTACCCTTAATCTTTACAAGCACTAAGGTATTAGGTGAGGAAATCAAATTATTTAAATTATTTAGTGAACACTACCCAATCCCTAGTACATTTAATTAGGTTTTCACTGAATTATAAACTCATGATAGGTTACCCTAGTTACCTCTTAGGGTTCCAACCCCTATCGCAAGCCACTCTTCCTAATAACATAACTCATTATCAATCACAAGGGATAGCCATCAAGCACATTAATACAAAACCAAGAATGAGCACATCATCAAACATGACGTAGACCATATAACTTTTAAAATACCTTCAAGGTAGCAACAAATCATGCATGGCTAAATCCTAAATTAGATTATCAAAATTGAACAATAAAGTACAACACAACAAGTTCCTTCCCTAGCCTTTGGAAAAATAAGAATTCCATATCACATGTCAAATAAACTTTCGCTTTGATAATTTCTAACAATCAATTCCACAAAAGCTTTCTTAACACTAATCAATACTAAAAGAATAGTTCAAGTATAATTTTGTTAACTTGCAATTTAAATGCCATATTCATTTAAAACAAAATCTTAAATATTATCTTGTCATTCAAAAGGGCAACATGACTACCCATCACATACAACTATTAAATCTTCTAGAACTAAAAGTTATAATAGATAATTCATTGCCATATTTAAATGTCTTATATCTTTTCTATTTTAACAAAATAAAATCATGATCATTTATCATTGAGAATAATATAAATTCTTTTCATTTAATAACTAATCATATAAGAGCCATTCAATTCTAAAATAAATATATATATATACATATATAACTCTTAAAACAATAAATTACAATACCTTAAAAAAAGAAAAGAGAATCTTATTACATTCGCATAAACCTATACGTGGCTCTAACAGTTAACTATAACTATAGTTTACGCATCATGCATCATGCAAAAGAAAGCTAGTCGTCTAAGCATGCAAAAGCTTATGAAGAATGAGATAGAACATGCAAGGCATAATTACATAGTGAATTACAACATTGTAGACATAAGCAATTCTAACAAATATGACACATATTTGTACAACAAATCAAAAATATAATAACCGATTTCAAATAACAAGAATGCCTAGCGACAAGGTCTGATAAATAAAAAAGAAAAATTCAAGGCTGAGGTAAGTAAAGGAGAAGAGACATCTCCAAGGCAACCCGCGTACTATTAAACAAGAGATGACAAAAGGAGAGCAGCGTCGACATTACCAAGCAGAATTCACATGGAAAGGAATGAGGGAATGGGAAAAGATAAGCTACGCGCAGAACTGGCAAAGCAAAAGGTTGAGAAAACAGCAAGTTTGGCTGCATGCACAAAAGAATGGGATGGACATGGCTCTCACATACCATCCTCTAAGATGGTTTTCTATACAAAAGAAAACATAAAATCTTAGTTTCAAGAGAGCTCATGATTTAGTCTGCAATGAAAATTATGTTGAATGCTCATAGATGCGGCATCATGGTTTTATTCCATGTAGCCACCATTAAATGTGTTACAAGACAACAAGGCGAATGGTAATCTTCATAGAAAAAAGGATAATCTAGTATGTTTTAGGCGCCGTCATAAAGGAAACTACATGCAAACATTAAGTTTTAAGAAATTTCTTTAAAATTTAGGGATAAAACACATCGACTAAAGGGTACAGATAATTAAATCCCACAACGATATGAAGTAAAGAAAACTATTGAATTCTAAGAGATGCATAATGAATACAGACTATGAGATTCGGTTTCATCACTTACATGCACAAAATTTTAGTATAACAGAAGTAATGTTCAAAGTATCATAATCATATTTAATAATAATAGATACCATGCACAAGAAGAACGAAGCTAAAGCGATATACCGAAGATTACAAGAAATATTTCAAGAAAAAGCAATTAACAATTGTAAAACCAATATTATTACAGCTAGGTTTTAATAGCTTTCATTTCTCTACAATTGTTTCAACATAACCATCTACAATTTCCTTTCTGATGTTTGTGCAGAATATACAGCAAGCGGATTCAACCACAAGGAAGATTAAATGACATAAAATTCATACAAAAGCTTTCTATACAAGAAAATGCTAAAACAAAAGAAGAAAACCTGGATTATATTCTCGAATCCACGTAGATTGAAGCAAGAATTAGAAAATCCACAATTCTTTATTCTCCCAAAGCACAAATCCTTCAAATTCACTCTTAGACCAAAACACAAAAACACAGAGACGAATCTTTTTCCAAAAAACCAAAACACAGAGAAGAAGCTCATAGGACTTAACTAACTGCGAGCATGCAAATTAAATTTGATCATCCAGTTTCAACTAACAAATATCGAAGATAACACTTTCTGAATTCAAATCAAGATTTCAAATATTTATTCATAATCTATTGAAAACAAACCCTTAAAAATATCTATTTTTCCTTTATTTAAGTTTGCACATTAAAATCAATAATTACATTTAAATAAATATCTCGTTTAATTTAATTTAATAAATCAAACCATAAACACAATTATTTTAATTTAACATTTAAATAAAATTACATTAAATCAAATAAATTAATTAATTTAAAAAAAAAATGCAAAGTTGAATGAAACAACGGACTCAAACGACAATAAAATGATGGGTGATAACACAGATAATTGTCCTATAAGAGAACGATGGCTAAAGAAGGACCTGACATTATCTCTGAAACAACATGTTTCCATTGGGTCATGGTACACTCAAACCTGAAAAAGCAGGTGGAGTCATTGCCTAATACCTGCAAACTACATAAAACAACACTATCAAACATATCTGCTTAAACCAACAATCAAACCGTGAAAGAGAGTCACAATGTAGCAGGGTACTCATGAGTGACTAGTGCTACATTATCTCCTTCACCAAGACTAATATACAATACTACATCATAAACAACATCAAATACATCATCATAAACATGCAAATGCTCTGAAACAACATAAAACCATAACACACATAATGTTTATCATAATTTCACCACACAAACATAATCAAATGACTAACAATGTATCCAATTTATCATCAACACAGTATAAAACTAGCATAGTATTAGTGTCGTAACTGAATTAAAGTAGCATAATATCAAAACAGCTAAAAAAACTATGAACTGAACATAAACAAACTGAAACAAAGTGCAGCAAATGGAGGGACACTGCAAAATACATGAGTATTTGAAAAATTAGTTTAGTTGTAAATGTCTTACCTATTCCTACACCGCTTATTAAGAATATATGAATTGGTTTTTTATGTTAATTCTATTTTTTTTTGCAATATCTTTAACAATTTCTTGGTATTCTTTGTTGAGAATTCTTCTTATTTTATAATATTCTATATTGTCAAGAATAATTGGATTTTATATAATTTAGAATCCAATGTCAAGTTTTTTTATTTTTGTCTTTTCTTTAACCATTCTACATCGCTACCAAGGTCATATGGTTTTGTCTTATTATAACTATTGTTTTCTTTATTTGAAAATTTTGTAGTTGATATTTCATCCTTTTCTAGTTCTTTAGTTGCATCTTCTAAGACTTCCCACAAAGTATTGAAATTGTATGTATATTTAGATTTATTTTTTTAATAGTATCCTCATGAAAAAGATACACTTCTATGAATTATTTTAATCCTTATTTTAATGTACCTTCATTATCGACAAAGGGAAAATATAGAAATAGTATTTCTCTACAATAGTTTTTGTAATCAAGATGTTTATTATATTTGACAATTCATATAATTGTTGGCTTTCTTGTTTTTAGGTTTTTTGTTTTGGTCATTCTATGTTTTGATGTAAATTGAGCAAGGCATATCTATTCTAGATTTTCAGAATGATGTAGATAGTAATTGATAATTGATAGACACATTATGCTCTTTGATTCATAATATTCTATTCTCAGAGTTGATTCCTTTTTGAGAATTAATTCTCATTCTTGGGGTGGTCTCGTGTTTATGAATACATATCTTCTTGAACTTAAATTTAATGGTAGGGAAAGATCTAAGTGAACAACACGTTGAGCAAACATCTGTTGTAGATTCAATAATGTATTTCCAAGTGTTTGTATCATTTTTATAACATTTATTTTCATTGTTTCACATTCTTTATGTATTCTTTTGAAAGAACTAGTAATTGATTTATCTACTTTTATCATGTAGGATGAACAATATGCCACAATAGCATAAGCATTAAGTACAAATTGTATATCAGTATTTTCTTACTATAAATCTAGTATTTTGGTAGAAAAACTATTATTCCATGTATGAGAAGATTTTTTTTTATGGAAGACAATTATATTTTTTAACATTGATTGTATAGACTTTATATAGTCATGTTTAGTTATTGATATTTTATCTAAGAATGAAGAAAAGGTGAGAGACTCATCATATTATTCTTGTTCAATTGCACTTTGAATTTTATTGGTATTATTGATTATGATTTGTTTAGTTGTTGTAATTGGTTCAAGTATTTTTGTTGTTTTTATTGGTGAAATAAAAAATTGCATTTGCATTATGTTTTGGTGAAGTTTTTGTAGCTTCTTGTATGGTGATTTTGATGCATGTTTGTAAACTTGTCCTATATCAAGTTTGTATTGCATGTAATATACTTTACTAGGCATTGTTCAATTTCAACATCATAACACTTTCCATATATTGGTGCATTTTTAATCCATACCAAGGCATGATCATATTCATTTCCTTTGTTTTAAAATTATGTTACAAAAAAAAATTATTCACATGTCTGAGTAGTGTATCGGCATTTCTTAATAGGTTCTTCATGGAATTTATTTGATGTTTGTAATAGTGAGTATAGGTAAATTGTTTTTTTTCTAGTAAGGGAATTTGTGATGTAGGAGCATCTGCGTGAATTGGCAATCAACATCATCAAAAAAATTGTCATTTAATTTATTTTAATTTGGTTTCCTTAGGATAGATTAATTATATGTTGAAAAATAAAATGCCAAAAATGTTATAAATAATTATTGGCCTCAATATTATAATTTTGGTGTGTAGTCTAGCCTAAGTGGCATTCCAATCCTTGTCATTTATTTAAAAATTATAAAAAAGGAAAAAGAGGGCGTTGGATTTTGGGAGTTTCAACTTTTGAAAACTCATTGATTGCTCCTAAAAAGTTGCAAAAGAATGTGGGCACCCAAGTTGAGTTGGTGGTTACTTTTCTAATTGGGTCCCTATTTTCTAGGAGTGGGAATCTTGCATGTTTGTTATTCTTGGAAAATTTGTTAGGAGTGGATTTGGAAAGGTTTTTGGAGAAATAATGATTCTAAAATATGAATTTAATGCATCATTCAGATTTGGGGCTGCCAAGTTGTGTTTGAAATATTTTTCTAATTTAGGGCCTATTTGTGAGGAGTGGGAAGACTAGTTGGACTGTCAGTTTTAGCATATTGAGGAATGGATTTGGAAAATGATTTCAATGCCTTTTTCATGTTGGGGTCGTGGCTTTTTGAAGGAGGCCAAAAATTGGGGTTTAAGGAAGCTTGGATGAAGGCTTTTCATGGAGAAATTGAAGGGGAAATTTTCAGATTTTGGGGAAAGAATAAAGAGTTGGGAATAGTTCTTTTTTGAGGGTTGAAATAACTGATTTTGTTGCAGGTTTGAAGAGGTATTTGCAGCAGAAAATGGATTGAAGAATCCATGTTTTATTGCAGCAGAAGTTTCCATTGATGGTTGCAGATTGTAGTAGCAAAATCTTGTAAAAGAAGAATGATTGAAGGAGTTATTTATGTATTTGTTATTTGCTGCCTCTTATTAGTTTTTATATCAGATTTTTAGCAGAATTAATCAGCCCATATGGCTGCAAATGAATGTGTTTTCATTTGTGAGAAGTTATTGTGATGTTTGTAGGAGATTATGAATGAACAATCAAGTGTTCATGTTGTAGATTTTAAATTTGTTTTGATGCATCATTTGTGTATTTCACTTTTTTTGGGTGATGTTGTATGACTGGGGGTATGTTTTAAATCCTCTCTACATCAATTTGTGACATTTTTTTGTTCTTCATTATTGTCCAGGATTTGTTTTTATTTTGATTCAATTTTGTTAGCGCAAGTAGCAATGGTGAACACTGGTGTTTCTTGCTTGATAAAGTTGGGAAAATGTTGGTGGTCCCAATTGTTGAATAATTTTGAATATGTTTTTCTTAAGTTGATGGAAATAGTGTCGCAAGATTCAAATATGTTTAAAGTATATATATCCAATATCTGGTTTTAGTATCCTATCTAGATTTGGTTTCTCTTTAACAACTTTGGCCACTAGAGTTCATCCTTGTAATTTCCCTTTTCTAATTATTATCGATATGCTTGAAATGATTATTTCTATCATTACGCATATATTTTTGAAAAATAATTTTTGTGTATGGTTTGAAAATTCACCGCTTGAATGAATTAATTCCCATTTTGCAATTTTTTGATATGTATATAATGTTTTATTATACCTGCATCTCGTGTCTACCTAAAGAAAAGGGTTGAAAAATTCATTTCTTCTACATATTTATCCTTAAATATACCTATTAGATGGTTTAATTGGGAAAGATCTATTGGTATTATTTATAGTTTGCAATGGTAGAATTTTCTTGTATAATATTGTCTTGGAGATAATATTTTAAACAATTATGGGCACTATGATGACCACCTTTTATATCATTGCAAAAATATTGTGCTATGTAAAGTCTTAGGGAGTGAACATAAAATTATTCTTACACTAGATATGAAACTAAATTGAAAAGGATTTTTCCATAGTTATCAGTAGCAATGGGTGGTTTTATTACACCTCTATTTTGTATTTCAAGTACAAGATATTACCAATAGTTTTCTAGGTCGACACAATTTTTCAAGAGGTAATGTGTTATCATCAGTTGATTTCTATGTTGATTTTTTTTAATAAGAGGCTCAAAATTCCCATAAAGAGGGTTGTTATGAAAAAAATAGAATAGTTTTTTGTATTTGAATCTTTGTTAAAATATAATATTTTACTTTTCAATAGATATATTCAACCATTTTGATAGCTATAGTATGCAAGACGTATCACCCTAGAGTCCTTTTTCTTGGCAAGATGAGATAGTTGATGTAGATAAACATATTCTAGATAAATAAGTATTTAGATAATGCAGACCATGCATCTTGTTCAAAATGTCTAGATGTAATTCAACATGCAAGAACTTGTAAAGCATCACCATCTTGTTTGGCTTGACATTGTAAAAAGTGATCAATTAAGCCATTTCACAATTCTATTGAATTGAATAAAAAATGTAAGAGATTTTCAAAACTATCGAATAAGCAACTCCTATAGTATAACTAAATAAATCTAATCTAAGTAAGCATTCATTTTTTAAAGTGTCTTCAATTTCGAAACAAGAAATGTGTTTGTGCTACTTATATTTATCATCTATAGTATTTGTTATTTTTATGTTTAGTTTGTTTTGTCTATTGCTTTGAGCTTTTATAATTGTTGGAATAAAATTTGCATGACTTGTTTCGAATGGGTCATTAATATTTTGAACTAAGGTTGGTTCATAGCATGTACGCGACTTGTATTGGTTTCAAATGTCAATATATTATATGTGTCATTTGTATTTATTTTTTGAGAGTATATTTGCTTAATTTGTTTGGTGATCAATGACCAAATCTGTATTTATATTTGAATATTGTTGCTATCCACTGTAAACAGAAGGCAATGTCTTCAATTTTTCCTTTTAAATAAGGCATAGCCATTTTTATGATATATTCTTACTATATTTTTATGGTAGGAGTAATTTTTATAATATTTTTTTGTAGATAATTTTTTAAACAATTATAGGTACTATGATGACTAGCTTTTATGCCATTGTAAAAAGACCATGCAATGTAAAATGCTAGGGAGTGAATGTCAAATTCATCTTCAACTATATATGAAATTGAATTGAAAATTATTTCACAATGGTTGTTATTAGCAATGAGCGATTTTATTATACATCTAGATTTTGCATTTAGAGTGCAAGATCTCGCTAACTATGTTCTAGATCGACACAAGATGTTGAGAGGTAATCCATGAGCATTGGATGATTTATATGTCATATCTTCTTCTTAATCAATGGATCAAAATTCCCATAAAGAGGATTGTTATCATGAAACAAAATATTTCTTTGTATCTAAATATTTAAGTAAAATACAAATATTTTACTTTTCTAGTTTTTTTTTTCAATAAAAGGCTAGTAAGCCGACCATTTATATTATATAATAGTAGAGGTTACAATTTTTTTTCCATAGTAGTATCTAATTTTACTTTTCTAGTTAACAACCATAATTAAATAGATATATTCAACCATTTTTACAACCATTGTAGATAGAACATATCACCCTATAGTCCTTTTTCTTGGCAGGTCAAGATAGTCAATGCAAATAAACAAATTCTATATCTAATATGTATTTAGATTATGCACACCATGCATCTTGTACATAATCTTTGGATTTAGTTTACATGCAAGTACTAGTAAAGCATGTTCATTGTGTCTAGTTTCACATTGCAAAAAGTGATTGATTAAGTCATAGTGTAATTTTATTGGCGTGAATAAGAAATGCAAGAGGACTTCAAAAGTATTGAATAAAAAATATCCTACATTATAACTAGATGAATCTAATCTAGAAATAAGTGTTCAATTTTTAGAACATCTTCAATTCAGAGACAAGAAATTTGTTTGTGTCAATTATATTTATCAACATCTATAGTATTTGTTATTTTTTAATTGTAAAGTTAGTTTATCAACCAACAATTTTTATTTATCTATGGAACAATCAACATTACATTATAAGATAGGAGAGGGATACATACCGTATGGATAACTAGAGCTATCAATTTGTTGACAATAAGTTGGTTTCATTGTTTTGCAAAGTGGCTAATTGCAACAAATTTTACAAATGTTAGTTTGAGTGAGTCTCCAATGTTTGAAGATCTAAATAAATACTCTTGAATTAGTAATAGGGTACAAAATGATGTAACTAAAATAACCATTTGATATGGCTTAATTTTATTTGCATTAAATATAATGTATGAAGAATTAATATAAAAGGTACTAGTATGTGGATAATTTATTATAATAGGTGACATTTATTTATTAATTTATAATAAAACATATCTTTTACTATTGGAATATTCAAGCTAGTAGATGATTGTCATACAAGAAAAAGATATCAAATTGATTTTTGTACAGTTGTAATTACTATGCCATTATTGTTATTAGCATTGTTATAAATACTCATTTAAGACGAAAGACTTAGTTATTCTAAATAAATGTTTGAAAGGATAAATCTAAATGCACTATTGTTAAATGCAAAGCACCAAAAATTTATTATCTATATTGTTGCTAGAAGAGAGAAGGCATTTCATTTTATGTAATGATGGTTATGCTAATTTAATTTGTATTAAATAAAATGTGTAAAGAATTATTATAGAAGGTATTGGTATCTAGATAACTTGATTATAATACATTGAATCTATTGATTGTTTTAAAATAGAGCAAGTCTTTTACTATTGTCCGCATCAATTATTGTCAATGTGGGCCCCATTTCTATCTCAGCAGCTAGAGTAAATATGTAAAGGTTGTTTAAGTACACATGTCATTATTTTGCAAGACTCTTTCATATCATGGGATCATATTAAAGTTTATTTTCAATCCAAGGAAGTACTCCGAAGCTCATGAGGTAACAAGAGGGGTGTTGGGCGAATGGGCATATGAAGTCAAAACATTTAAAAATATATTACATAATGTTATATATATTATGATTAATATTAAACATATTATATAATTAAATATATTATATATTTAATAATTATCATTAATAATAATTATTAAATAATAGTTTAAGTAGTAATTATTTAAGATATAATATATTATATATTAAATAGATACTATATTTAATATTAATGGTAATATATTTAATATTCTATAATAATGATAATTATTATATAATAATAATTAGTATTATATATATATATATATATATATAATTAATTATATATATATAATAATTAATATAGTTTGATCAAATTATTGTTACAACTAGCACATAAAAGTTTGATGAATAATTAATATAGTTTAAATAATATTATCCGTTAGTTTAAACTTTTGATGCCATTACATTGTTCATCACAAAATAATATAGTGTAGTTTATATTAGTGTTGAAATTTTGTAATAAAACTTATCAAAGTTAATATAAATACGATATAAAACTAATTAGGCACAAGAGCAACCATTTTTGTATCTAGTCTCATTATCTTTTATGGGTTCCTACTCTCTTGAATCTACTCACAAATCAAAAAATAATATATACAAAATTTTGGGGTAGAAATTAAATTATATTTTACATTGAATGATATAAAGTCATTGGCATTTGTATCACTAATAATTTACATCATTAATATCTTCAAAATGTTGGATAATGATAACAAGTTAAAATAAAATAATAACTAAAATGTTATCTTATGAATGATTTTTCTTAGCTTTTCAATGGTTGATAGGTTGTTATTTTGAAAATATTATATATCTTTATAGCTATTGATCACAAATTATATTATGGGGCATGCCACACGAGTGACATTAATGGTTGTCCCAAGTTGTTGCACTATCAAAATTATTCTTTTTTTATAAGTTGTGTTCTTGTGTTTTGATGCCATGTGTACTTTTAATTTAATGTGTTAATCATAGATGTTTAAAAAATAAAAAGAAACATCCTCTTTTGATCCAAAGTGAGAAATTTATTGAGTTGATAACTTGATATTGAAAACCACACAAGGTACTGTGCATGAAGCTATTTGTCAATCCAAATAATATTTACAATAAATTTCATATATTTTCAATGCTTGAGGTACTCTACATGAGGCTATATGTCAATCCAAAAGACATTTTTATTTATTGTTCCATGTTCTCACAATGCATAAAAGAAAATAAATTATAGCTTACACTAGTAAATACTATTGAATTCCCAACTTTTCTAAGATTTTATTGCATTATCTATGAATTGTGATTGATGATCAAGTTTGGGTTAAGCTTAAAATTTTACTATAAATAGGGATGGTTAGATCAACTGCAATCATTCTTAAGTCCATAAAATTATTTTCAATGTAGTGTTCTAAATTTTGATAACCCTTTTCATTTTGTGAGGTGAATAAGGAGTAGGATAATATCGTGGTGTTACTAGGGACACTCTAAATTTTGTTGGCTCTAGTTATTTAGTATTAGAATAAAAGAGAGACCAATTGTAACACCCCACCGTGTAAACCCCAGAGGACAACAAACACCACAATTTTTTTTTTTTAAATGAAACATTGCATAAGATAAATAGGTACATGCATTATAGGAACAACAATTATGCATTTACAAAGTCATTCATGTCCTCTGGGGTACACAGAATGGTCATTAAAATTCATAAACTTTTATCAAATGAAAGCAATTAAACCACCAAGATTACATAATGATACCATATAAACATTCATGAGAAAAAGAGATGAAAAGATATACATCATTGATTATATTTTGATTCATAATTCAATATTACAATTGTGGAGTGCATTTCCACAAATATAATGCATCAAGGATACAATGGTAAATTACATAAAGATTCCCTTATATCATCGGGAAGAATATATTGAGTACAAGGATAATTACATAAATGAGGTTTAAGATACAAAATGAAGAACAATCTTCATCCAAGTGAAGCTCTGGAACTCTGCATTTGCATCTGCATCGCGAACACATCTTGGGAACCCAATGGGTGCATAACACATTCCACTCGACCATGTGGACCCGAAGGTCCACCCCCTGTGCTAGGAGATGACAAGAAAGGATCCACATCCAAACAAGGTCAAGCGAACAAGACTAACTCAACACTGACATAAAATAACATCAAACAAGTACAACAACACTTCTAGAGGCTACCAACCCAAGGAAAATAAACGAGTACTGTGGGAGAGTGTCATTGCATGGCCTTACATGGATTATCCATGCAACCTATCACAAGGTACTACCTCCATCTATGGTTATCTAGGCTGCCTATCTCAAGGTGTCGCTCCATAGGGTGACTCATGTGGGACCACTTACCTTTCGTGGGGACAAGGCAGTGGTCTTACCGACCAGGTCTTCTCATCCCATCCTTAGCTTGTGAAAGCACTAATAGTATGGGTGAGGTACATAATCTTGTTTAATGTTTAACTACCCAAACCCACTAGTTCATTAATTACATTATCACTTGATTAGGAAACTCTTTAGTGGGTTACCCTAACAGCACCTTTGTGCACCAACCCCCATGAAGAGCCACCCTCCCCAACAGTTCCAAAACAAAGCTCACAATAACTAGAGGTGTACCGAACATAAAAACCACAAATGAATGCACATGCGGGGCATGAACCATCTCGCTCATAATCAAACACAAAAGCAAAATAATCATAGAACAAGGTACACCATGAGAGCTCAAAATAAGAATACAATCAATAGAACACAATGGTGTAATCATTGAAAAATTCAACACAACCAGGTTTCCCATTGCCTCTGGAAGCCTAACAATCTACCCCCCATGATCATCAAAAGAAGGTAACTTAAGCATTACAGGGTTCCTAGCATTTCCAAAACATGTCAATACATAAAGATTACCTCAATAGCAAAACAAACAAGAGGATTACATGATCAACATGGAACCACTAGCATGCATAAGGAATCAATACCAAAAAGTATCCAAAATAAATAAATAGCAATCTAACATGTTCAAGATAAATTATAAATGTCCATTCACTTACACATAAACATAATCCAATCCTACTAAAGATAATGTAAAGAATTATTAAATTATCAACTATAATTAAATACATTTTGATCATAATATATTTTAAATGGATAAGCTCTAGAATATGTAACCCATTGGATCTTTTCTTAATTTGAAATCCTTAACTCATACACTTGATTATCTCAAAATAATTAAATCAAAATATAACATATACCTCTGTTACTTCAAAATAAATAAATTTAATTAAAAAGGTAATATATACATTTAATTACTTTTAAATTGAATAATTTTAATTAAAAATCTACTCTTTACAATTGTTGACTCCACCCTAGCTAAATCTAATTTAATTCCAACATGGACAATTTAATCGCAGTCACAATCTAATAGTAAGAAATTGTAATTCAATTTAACTTTAAATAACTTGTAATTAAAACTAATTTTAAATGCACCTGCAAATAGATCTAATATAAATGTATTAGGAATTGTATCTGAAAATAATTCGAGTTCTAAATATATCAGAATAATAAACATTACATCAAATTAAATTAAAATTTAAAGTATAACCTATAATAAATTTAATTCAAATGTAACATGCTTGTTAACTTCAAAACAATAGGTTTAATTAAAAACGTAATGTCTACCTTGATTATTATAAATAAATTTAATCAAAATATCACATTTGCATTTGTTGACCTTAAACTAGATAAATCTAATTCAAATCCTTCATAGACGATTTATATGCAAACCAAGAAATTTGTAAATAAATCTAAATTTAAATTAACTTGCAGTTATACCAAATTTTAAATGCACTTGGGAATAATCCCTAATTTAAATGTAATAGAAAGTAAACCTGGTTTGGATGTATCTGAAAATAGATAAAATTTAAAATTTAACTGAAAATGAATCTAATTCTAATGTACTTGTATTTGGATAAATAATACTAAATTTAATTTATTTATCTTTTCAGGAAAACATACACAGAAGTACATCCTATACAACAGTAAACTCACACATGCTAAATTTAAATCAAACATTCTAGAATACATATTTGATATACATATATATATTTTAAATAATTTCTTAAACACAATCAAATTATCAATCTCAAAAGACCCTTTTTCCAGACCGTCTCTACATTCTATCATAAAATCATTTTAAATAAAAATTGAGCAATTATATAACATATTGAGCGAGTGATTCATTAAAATCATTTTAAATAAAAATTGAGCAAATAATGTCTAATAACAAGGTCATGGAGGGAATCAAAATGTGCATCTAGATTGACCTTAGTTGATTCAACTTTTGATCCAACTTTCCTCTACTTGGGAGTTTGGTTGTAGCAGTTGGATTATGAGGGGTTGCCTATTAGGTGCTTAAGTGTGGGAAACTAGGTCACAAATCCAAGGAGTGTCCCCTAGACAACCATCGAAAGGGCATGTATTCCCCATCCAAGCACAACACTTCAAAGTAGAAAAAGGTTTTTGGGGATGGTTGTAATAGGAGTGAAGTTGAGGGTTTCACTTCATTAGAATTTAGTGGTATGGACGGTACAAGAAAAAATGGGAAAGAGCCTTCAACCTCGATGACAGGGGAGGCGAATCCTTCCTTTGACCCTACACCTACTCTAATGGATGCTTTGGATAGTGCATTCATCCAAACGGCTCACAAGATCAACCCAATACAGTTACAGATATGGGGGCGAAGGAAAATAATGTTGGGGATCAACGCAATCCAATATGCTCAGAGCCAATAGACAAAGGTGACTCCATGAACATGGAGATTGAAGGCCAGTGTGATGACCATGAGAATAGGTGGGCCATTGCCACTAGAAGAACAAAGAAGTTTGGTGGCAAGCCCATCCTCAACATGGATGCAGGAGGGACCAACAATAAGGGCAAGAAATTGAAGGACTATAAAGCCAAGTCCAAGGCTTTGGAAGAATTAGAAAATGGTTCTCAAGTTTCAATGAGGAAATTTGTTACAGTTGGAGGCGAGCACCTCCCCACACCCAATGTTCAATGAAGGTGATTAGTTGGAACATTAGAGGCCTCAATGGCCTTGAAAAATGATGCTTCCTTAAACGACTAATTCTAAGTGAGGCTCCAACTATGGTGTTGATACAGGAGACTAAGATGGAGGAAGAAAAAATGAGAGAACTAATTCCTAGGATATGGGAAAATGGTTAAGGAGTGACATTTAGTGTTGATGGCTCGATCAGTGGTTTGGCTTGCTTATGGAACAAAAGCACTATTGTTGGCTCAATTGTAGAGGCCAAAAAATTTAGTTTTTCCATTAATTGCACAAATCTAAAGGATGGTAGTAAGATGTTGATATTGAATGTGTATGGACCTACCATGGAGCAAAAGCGAGTGGAGGTGTGGGAACATCTCAAAGCCTTCATAGGTATCTACACTCAGGATAAATGGCTATTAGGGGCTGATTTTTTAATGCCACTTTGGCTCTTGAGGATAAATAGGGTGGAAGTGGGTTGATTCGCCTTGGATCAGCTAGCTTCAAAAGGCTATGTGATAATCTGGCATTGGTTGAAATTCACCCCAAAAGAGGTTGGTTTACATGGAACAAAAAGAGGCTTGATGCAGAGAATATCCAGTGCAGGTTGGACTGGTTCCTACTCAACTCTGAATGGGTTATTGACCTAGGAGGGTTCTATTATGAGGTTTTACAGTTTGGGGGGTCAAATCATTGGCCCGTCTCAATAACATTGAGCAGTCCTTCCAAACCTTTGGGCTCTCCTTTCAAAATGGAATCCTTTTGGTATGAGCACTTAGATTTTTCTAAACTAGTGGGCGAGTGGTGGAAATATGAGATTAAGGGTTGCAAGAGATTCATTGTGGAAAAAAAGCTTCTTGAGGTCAAAAGGAAAGCTTGAGTCTGGAACAAGGAGGTTGTGGGAGATTTGTTTATCAACAAAAGTAGAATTGAAGCTGAGATGAAGGAAGTTGAAGGGGAAAATGCTAAAGATGGATTCAATTCTACTCTTAGAGAGCAAGAAAACTAGATAATGGTGGAATTCGATAGAATCTTGAGAATGGAATAAATATTCTGGCATCAAAATTCCAGAGTCAAGTGGCTATGTGAAGGGGACAAAAACATAAGATTCTTCTAGCTATCCACTAGAATTAGAAGGCAACACAACAAGATTATGAGCATCAAGGTGTTGAGTGACACTGTTCTTGATGATATCACCATTGTCAGAAGCAAAGGCAATAGGTTTTTATGGAGCTCCTTGGTTCTACAGATGTTATTGTTCCTCAGGCGCAAGATGAGTTGCTTGAGTGCATTCCCAATCTGGTTACAAACCTGCAAAATGAGCCTCTCATGGACCCTTTCTCCAAGGAAGAAATTTGTGTTGTTGCCTTCTCTCTTGGGGCTAGGAAGGCCCCAAGTCCTGACGGATTCCATGCTGAATTTTTTTGAAGGTACTGGAACATCACAGGTGAGGATGTGTGCAAAGCTACTAAGGAGTGCAGAGTTCGAAGAGTTGTTTTGAAATCTTGGAATACGAAATTCTTTGCCCTCATTCCCAAGGTGAAGGATCCCAAAACATTTGATAAGTTTAGACCCATTGTGCTTTGTAATGTAATATGCAAGATCATCTCGAAGGCAATGGCTAATAGGTTGAAATCTTGTCTGAATCTCCTCATTTTTGAAGAACAAAGTGGTTTTTTGAAGGGAAGATAGACTTTGTATGGTATCATTATTGTCCATGAGGCCATTCATTCTACTTAGTGTAGGAAAAGAGATGGGATGGTCATTAAGGTGGACATGAACAAGGCTTGTGACATGGTTCTGTGGAATTTTTTGATAAGGGCTATGAGGAAATTTGGTTTCTGTGAAGCTTGGTGTGAATGGGTGTATAGCTGCATCTCCTCAACTACTTATTTTTTCCTTGTGAACGGGGTCCCTATGATATTTTTCAATGCTAAGAGAGGATTATGTCAGGGGGATCTGTTATCCCTCTTCTTGTTCCTTATCATAGCAGAGACTCTGAGAAGATCCTTGAAAAGAGAATTCAGAGACTGTAACCTTGGAGGCTTGCAGATTTCAGGAGGCCTAAACAATATCACCCATATTTAATTCATAGATGACACCTTATTGTTTGGAGCTGCCATGGTCAGAGAGAGCACCACATTGAAAAATGTTTTGAAAAGGTATGAGGAAGCTGCAGGGTAGCAGGTCAACAGTTCCAAATCAAGGATTTTCTTTCTAAAGGAGGTGTGCTTGGAAAATCTTGCGATAAAGAGGATTCTTGGCTTCAAATCTTATGTTCTTCCCAGAAAATATCTAGGCATGCCTTTTATGAATCAACACTCGACTAAAAGAGAATGGAGAAATGTTACAAATAGGGTTCAGTCTATGTTGGCCTCTTGGAAGGGAAAATGGATTTCATTGGCTCGGAGGATCATGCTTATCAAGGCCTCCATGATGGCGGTGCCAATTTACACTATGTCAGTCTTTCAATTTCCTAGCAAGGTGGCTAAAATTATAGAAGTTAAAAGGAGCTTTCTATGGCGTGGTTGCAAGGAACAGTTCAAATACAACCTTGTGAGATGGGATGAGGTGTGTAGTCTGATCAAGCAAGGTGACCTAGGCATTAGGAAATGTAAAGACATTAATCAAGCCTTGGTGATTAGACTGGTATGGAGGATCTACAATGAGAAAGACAAGTTGTGGAGTAAAGTCTTGTAGGAAAAGTATTTGTTGAACAATGTTGAGTACTTGTTCTCTTGCGAGCTTCCTAGGGGCTCAAGTAGCTGGAATTTTCTCAAAACCTGTTGTGGCATCTTGAGCCCAAACATGAGTTGGAAATGGGGTAGGGCGTACAAAATTAATTTCTGGAGAGATCGATGGATCATTGATAAGGCATTCTGCAAGAACCAAACTACATTCCTTTGATGAAAAATTCAGAAGAAGTTGAGGGGTCTCAGGTTGAGGATTACTTGGTGGGATGTCCCCCAAGCAGGACTTGGAAAAGATTAGTTGCCCCTATCATAGAAATTTTCCTAGTTTGTGATGAGATTCAAGAAATTTTGGACAAGTGGCCACCAATTGGAGGAGTGGAGGAGGACAGGAGAGTGTGGAATGGCCATGAAAATGGGTAGGTGTCAGTCAAAGAGGCATATATTAGGTACTTCTCAAAGCGTGGGGTGAAAGGGTGCTCTAAGATCTTGAATAAGTATGGTATTCCCAAGATGAATGCCTTTTATGGATAGCCTGGAAAAAGAAAGTGTTGACCTGGGACAGGATTCAAATCATGGGAAAAGTTGGCCCATCAATCTGTGTTATGTGTTGTTCACACGCCGAGAGCAATGAGAATCTCTTTCTTCACTATGACTTTGCTTGGCAGCTCTGGAGCTGCTTCTGGGATAAATGGGAGCTACAGTGGGTGATACAAAAAATTGTGGCAGACCTCTTGGATTCGTGGGAAGTTAAGTTTGACTGCTTGGGACTACAGTTTATATGGAATGTGGCTTCAACGATCATAATTTGGAACATAAGGATAGAGAGGAATTGCCACACATTCCAAGGTGCGGATTTGAACATGGAAAGGATATGGGATAAGGTAGTCAACACCATTGGAGAGCTGGGTGAAATTCACAAAAATGAGGTATGGTCTGTGGGTAACAGGGAGTTGGGTTGGGCAAACTCATGACCTAATTTTAGGGGCTTCGCAAGGGCCCCCTCAAACTAAAGGAAAGAATAAACATTGTAAATGATTGAGGCCGACACACGGCTGGGTGAAATTTAATTTTGATAGGGCAGCCAAAGGCAATCCAAGCAAAGTTGGTGGAGGCGGCATTTTCAAAGATGGTTGGGGGAGAGCACTGGGGTTGTATGCTCGGGACTTTGGCACAGAGACAAACAACTTGGCTAAGGGTGTGGTCCCATGGAGGGGGGCTTCCTTAAAATCTGGAGCAGATTCTGCTTAAGATTTTAGCAGAATTTTTTTTTGCTGGTGGTCCCATGAATATTTGCAAATTTCAAATTTTTGGCAAGCTGGTGGTGGAATGGTGGTGCACTCAATAAAAAATTAATAAATGAGCAACATTTACCTCAAAATTTGTGACAAGTGGCCGGAAAGTACTCTTAAGCAGGTGGAGCAATTTCTAGCCCCCCCCAAATTCCACCAGCTGAAATTTTCAGCCACCTGCTTATTGGGCTGAAAAAGATTCCATTTAAACCTGTAGCAATTTTTTTTTTCTCATGGGACCACCTACTTCTGTGAAAATAGGAGCCCAAGCCCCCCATGGGACCATACAGTAAGTCTAGGGCCTTGTTGTGGGGATTGATGATCCCAAAAGAGAAGGGGTGGAGGAAACTGTAGATCGAAGGGGATTTAAAATTGATCATTGGTGCATTGAAAGGAGGCGAAGTTTAGAAATGGAGGCTAGAGTTGATCCTAGAGTCTCCTCTGAGCCTCATCGGTGCTCTTGAGCCAGTCAAAATATCTCACATTGGGCGCTCAGGAAATAGGGTGGCAGATTGGGTGGCTAACAAAGGTGATCAACTTAAGCGAAAAATAGGGTTGTGTTACAGGTGGTGGGATGTGGGTCTTCTGGATGATTCCCTTGCTTTACTTTGTGAAGACACTGCCGCTTCATTCCCAAATTAATGTGTGTACATCTGCTCTGGGCCACGTTTTGCACAGGTTAATTGCTTCAGTTTTTATATGCTCACAATTGTGATTGGTGTATGGGTGTTGTTGTAGTGTTCCATGTTTGTACAAATTTGTTTTGTTCTACTGGGGGTGTTTCTCTTGTTTTCTTCTCTCTTTTCTTCCGGTTCCTAGACCAAAAACCCAAGTTTTACACATTAAAAAAAAATAAAAATTGTGTGTTATTAAGTTACAAGTAATAGTATCATATCTTTCATTAAGAATAATTAGAATTAATTTTTTGGATTAAAATAAGCAGGTAAGGTCCATGAACTCCTAACAGATCAAAAATAGTAAAGAAAAGAGAAACAAATTAAGCAAAACCAGATCTTGAACCCAACAACTTTTCCCCCAAGGACTTGACATGCAAAATGGAGTCCATCTTAGGAATACATCTCTTCCTCTATTGTACAACTATCCAAGAAGATCCATCAACCAAATATGTATCCTTTAGACAAGAAGGGAGAAAGTCCCCCTTAGAATGTCTAGCTAATGGAATAATACCAACAAAAGAACAAGGTGGAGAAGAAGAAACAACCTTGTTCAGAACTAGAGCATTAGGAACAATAGGAGAAACTTAATTTTGAGTAGCAAGATTATTAGTCATTTGAGGAGGAGGGGGAGGAGGAGACACAAAAGGTGAGTGAAGCTTTAAATCTTCACCAATAACAATTTAGAATATTTAGGGTACATAGTAAAATGGTTGGGAAGAGCATTCTTCCACCAAGTAGAAGAATACAACTTATGGGAACCATGTGGGAAATCACAAACCAAGTGCCTAGTATCAAAACAACACCTGCAACAAAAAGGGATTCCCTTATAATCCACAAGCTAAGACCATGACCAACCATTAACATGTAGCACAAACTCTCTAGGTAATTCTTTTGACACATCAACCTCCACCAAAATACATTCATAAGAGTTGTGAGTGAAGTTCTTAGAAGCAAGATCCACTTTCAAGAACCTACCAAGAGCATTACCAATGGCCTCATAAGTTGAGGAATACCAAAAATATAGGGGGAGATATGGAAATCTCACCCAAACAAGTAGAATATAAATTAAGTCCTTCAAAGGGTTAAAGGAAGGATCCCAAGGCTAAATCAGAAGAGAATGGGAATCTCATTCCTAGTTACCATTATCTAAAATATCTTGTCTATCCTCATAAGAATCAAAATGGACTCCAAAAAAATCTAGCAGAAGGGTAAATCTCGATGTTACCCTCCACTAAAGGCATCCAATGCTTCAAGATCCAATGATGTAGGTTAGGAAGAGAAGGCCACAATTAGAGAAATTGCAAATCAAGCTCTTTTTGGAGAAGAAATCTTATACAAACGATCACTTCCTACCCAAGGGAAATCACAAGGATAGCCTTAGCATGTGGGAGAGGTACCTATTTACACATTGCAGCAAAGCCCAAGTCCACCTTATTAGTCTTCATTGTATCAACAAAGGAGCCATGAAAAGGGAGTCCACCCTCAACCTAACCAAACATAATAGATAAATCCTTAGCAAAACACAAAGACACACATGCAACGGAAGGCTCAGACCCCTCCACCATAAGGGACACATCCAATAATAGAGGTAGATTAATTGTCACACCACCAAGAGCAAGGAGAACCAAGTCAACCATCAAATCACACATAAGAGGGGATAGAGAATCATTGAGTGAGAAAAATCATTTGAATGGGAAAGAGAGTGGGAGGAGCAAGAGAGCGTCATTCTTCTATGATGTGGGAAAAATTAATTAGAATTAATGTTATTAAGTTTTCATAATCCATGATATTGTCACTTTTGTGGTTTTTCAATTACTTAATTTATATTTAATAATATAATTTAAGAACAATAATATAATACTAATATTAATAATAATATAAAAATTATAAAATAATTATATTTTAGTAATTATAGTTGTATAATACTAATATTAGTATTAATAATAATATAAGAATAATATTAATTAATACTTTAATTAAAATACATTAACAATAATATAATATTATCATTTAATATGGGAAGAAAATATACAAGCTAACTGGGTAGTATGGACCAAATTGAAGCATCAATGACAGAATTGAAGGATCAAGGATAGGTGTCACTTTGCAGCTTGTTTGCAAAGTCAATCCTTGGGTGATAACAAGAGCCCACGGGGAAACATTATGTCATAGGAGAAAACCAACTGGAGCTAAGTAGATAGTCATAGCCAATAAGGAGTGCTTGGGGAGCTCAACACTTTGAAATAGTAATCTACATGTCACTTTAGGATGCAATCCCACAAGGTTTCCCTAGCAATCTACATTGAAGCTTATGGAGTAAGAAAAGTGTGCAGGATGAATACATATACACCATGTAGGATATATTTTAAAATGTATTATATTTATTATTATATATTAATTATTATTTTATAATATATTTAGTGTTATTTAAACAAGAATGTATTATCATTTGTATTAATTATATTTCTTTTAAATAATCATCATTGACCATTGTAATTACAATCAATGATCAACAATTCAAATAATATTAAATGACATATATAATTTTTATTATATTTAATAATATTAAATAATATTTTAAATATGTTAAATATAATTTAAATGTTATCTAGAACAATTTAATATATAATACATTTCTTTATAGCTTAAATCATATTGTTTATTAATGATAATATTTAAATTTAGAACATAATAATATTATTTATTAATATTTTATAATAATAATATTCTATGTTAATATGTGAGATTATTTATATTAACATTCTTGAATATTAGTATATAATGTGTCAAAACAATTCCCAAATATTACAAATATATTTAATAATTATTAAATATTACTTAATCAATAATATATTATCACTTATATTAAATAATATTAATTATTAATGATAAATAATATATAATATTGATTATCAGTCTATTTATATAATGATATATAATATATTTTGTGTATCATAAAAATTGACAGTGAAATAAACAACAAATAACCAAACACAATCAAATTTCTAAAATCACCAATGAAGCATAAGGAAAATAAAAAAAATAAACCAATGCAACCTCGCATGACGACCTTGTTGAGCTCCATTGTTCTTCAATTTTACCTTGAATAATGGTTTGTGTGATTGCTCTCAGATTTTTAGTACAAAACACTTTAAAATGATATGCGCATAGATTTCTTGTAGTGAGTGAGAGAGGTCTAATAAATAAATGATAAATGAATTTATAGATTTCAGGTGATACCGACCAACGATTGAGATTGAATGTGAGACTAAAAAGATCAATAGCTAAGACTATTTAAGAGGAATAGATGAGGAGTTAACTAATTTCATGATTTGAGCTAATTGAATGTATGGATGAGTTAAAAGGATTGATTGAAGAGATAAGTGTGACTAAACATCTCCCTCATGGGAAGAAATAAATGTCTTCCTCAAAGGAATCAGTAGAAAGGGTTGCAATTCATCTTGCCATTAAGAAATCATCAGTCCCTCCAACCACATATATATCTCTCTGCTTAAGCATTGGATCTTCTCTAGAAAATGTGATTGTGCTTTTATAATATGTGTTATGCAAGATAGATGTGAATCCAAGCCATGTGTTGATAATTTCACAAGAAACTTTTTTTTTTTAAACTAACTTCATGCCTATTTGCAAGGGAACAAGGAAAAGTAGTGGAATTTATTTTATGCCTACCAAGTACATTTTCCTATTATCTTTGACTAGGAAAAGTTATTAAGTCTCAAGACTAGGAGTGAAGTGAAACTTTCAACCGAAGAGAAATACCTTGTCTAAATTTGAAAGGGGTTACTATGAGAGAAAGGATTTTTTAGAACCTATTTCATTGGTAGATCATAGATTTATATTGCTCACAATCACAATAGTGATCTAATATACTATATAGGGAAATTTGTAGAAGGAAGTGAGGAGTTGGTGAAGGCATTTCCAAGGTTCTAAATACAATGGATCATTGAATTGATAGCATTGGAGTTTTGATGTTAGGGTTTTGGTTTTAAGGGACTAACCAATTTAAATATTCATAACTAAAAATTAAATAGAAACAATGAAAGGTATTTCATGGGTTCCAACTTAGCAATTCATCATCTCAATGATTTGATGTGATTATGATACAAGTAGGAATTTAGTATAGAGGGGCAGAGTGTTACGGTTTCTATTGAAGATTGAAGGAGGAAGTGGAGTGGGAGAACCAGGGCCTATAACTAGTGCATGATGGTTGTAGGCTATTAGGGTTTGGATTTCTTACCACTTTTTCCCTCTATTTACCTTGGTTTCCTTCTTCATTTGGATGATCTACATTTCTTTTCTTCTTTGTATCTGGTTAAATATAAGTATTAATTATTAATTATTAATTATTAATTATTTTTAACTTGAAAATTCAAACCTTACTTAAGCCTCCCACCTTAAGTTTGGAGTGTCAGTCCCACCATATCATGCAATTAATAGTCTGGCACTCCTATTAACATAGGGTGACTTGGTGCTCAGTGACCCCCCTAATGCTATAGGTAAGGCAAGTGGTTTACTTAACATTAATGAAGAGAGAGAGAGAGAGAGATAAATTGTTCGGAGCTATTGTTGCGGGTGAAGATGGATGTAGGGTGTCAAAAACTACAAAATTTATGGTATTGGAGAATGGAGAGTGTTAGGGAGAGAAAATGAGATGAAAAATAATGCAAAAAATAAAAATAAAATGTTTAAATAAAGAGGAGTGAAAAAATAACTCTAAATGATGTGGAAGGAATATTAAACTATGTGAGCAAAAACTTAAAAATCAAGAACCAATTCCTCAACAACAAAGATTTTAAGGAATTTTTTTGTAACCCTAGGGTTCCTTTACTGCCTAAGACCAATATTGAGCATAATAATGATTCTCAAGAATTAGTCTTATCAAGAGGAGAACACCAACATTTCAAGACTCTCCTCTCTCGAATGTGCCCTAGTGTGTTGGAAAGCTCAATTGAGGTACCACCTTGATCAAGAACCCAATTCAACTATATCCACCCACCCACCTTGTCAGGCACTAGGGGAAGAAGCTACTACTCTCCTAGCAGCTCAAATAGTTTCATAGTTCAAAACTATTGTCTGAGTTGGTGGGAATCATAGGGTTCCAAGGTGGAGATAGTTGATGATTTACTATTGTGACCATGTTATGCACATAATTGTCATATTCTACAAAGAGTAAGATTGAATGAGTTGACATTACTATCAGCCAATAGCTCGAATAGCTCCTCCTCACCATCTTGATCAACAAATCCATTTCCAACAAAGAGTTACACATAGAACATATCAAACATAGATAGGAAGAAAATTTGGATCTACTTAAATATAACTATAAAAAAATTGAAACAGTTTGGAAAATTTTAAAGAATGCAAAGAGATGAATTTTCCTACCTTAGTTATTAGTTCAAACCCAAGTATAGGGAAATAAATAATAGACCAAGGGTTAGAACCAATCTATAGAATAGGAAGTGATGAGCAAGGGAGATGTATAGTCAATGACATGATAGAGGAAACTAGTAAGGAAAATATTGCAAATCCTAAGGAAGAAATCACACCCAACTTATTTTGCTTGTCTAAATCCAATTTTGGGTAAGGTATAATTGACAAAGGATTGGAAATAGATAATGGAATTGAAAATAATTCAATTTAAAGTGAAAAGGAACTATGGTTGATAAAGGAAGATCCAATAGGAGAAATAGAGAACTTTACAAGAAAGGATTTCATTGTAAGGAAGATGCTTCCTAAAACAAATAACCCGTAATCAAGCATTCAAAACATTACACCCAAAGAGGAGAGAGATATAACTCGAGGGAGAAAATGGGTTAAAACAAAAATGAGGAGAGGGAAAACTAGGAAATAGGAAAGGGAACCTTACACAAAGAGGAGAGTAAGTGACAATAGGCTTCCTAAATGCTTTGGTAGGCTTAGGAATGATAACGAGGAAACAAAATTAAAGGAATTTGATGATACTTAAGTGTGTTAGTTGGAATGTAAGGGGATTAGAATCCCTGACAAATAAAACATCATTAGGAGGTAACTGAAATCAAACAAGAACAAGGATTTTATCATGTTATAGGAGGTAAAGGCAGTAAATTTTACTCTTGATACCAATCTAAACTTTATTTGGAAAGAATCATTTGATTTCTCCACTAAGCATGAAAGAGGCAAGGGTGGTTTTTTCATCCTATTTTCTAAGAGGTGGACACAATTTGTAACTAAAAAAGGAGCATCTCCATGCAATAGGGAAGCTTGGATAAATATTGAAAAAGGAAATGATATTTGGAATCTACTCAGTGTATTCTCCAAATGAATATAGAGAGAGAGGATCATAATATGGAAATGTATGTACAATCTAAAAAATAGCCCTTGGATTATAGTGGGAGACTTTAATATGATTGAAAATAGTGAAGACAAGTTTGGAGGTATAGATATGGGATGGAAAGGGGATGAAAGATACTTTTGGTATAGAATGAAAAGTAGACTTAATCTTTTTGACCCTATGGAATGAATGAAAATGAAAGCAAAAATATTTGGTTCACATGGTCTAACTTTCAGAAAGGTAATAAATTGATTTATTTTAGGCTTGACATAATTTATGCAAACAAATAATTCAACTTTAATATAATATAATGGAAAGACAAAGTAAGGGTGTACCCTCTCACTCTATCTAATCATCATCCAATCAATGTGAAGCTAATAATGAAAAAAGAAATACCTAAGAAAGATAGAAAATATGAAAATTTCATTTTTAAACACAAACTTACTAAAGGATGAGGATTGTAATGAAGCAATATTTACCTTTAGATAAATAAATAAATGAATCCTAAAAGATACCTCAACAATTGAGATATGAGACAAAAACATTAATGGATGGAAAACCATATACTTTAGGAAAGAGAAGAGCTATGTGCAATAGGAAGTATGAGAATTCTCTCCAAGAAAACCTCTTAGATATGGAATCTAAGTTGTAAAGTGACCCAATAAATGAAGAACTAAAAGAAAAATTGATATTTAACAAAAAAAGCTAAGGAAGTTACAAACCAATAAGAGACAAGGACAAAAAATAAGGGTAAAAATGATTTGGTTAAGTAGTGGTGACAAAGGTTCTAAGTTGTTCTTTAGATGGATTAAAGAAAATAATGCAGTTGAAAAAGTGGGATCAATTTGGATAGAAAAAAAATTGATAGATGATCCAGAAGAAATTAAAATCAATTATATTCTTTCTAAAAAAAATTATTTACCATGGAAGGTGATAGTATGTAGAGAATCAATTCTAGAAATCAATGTAAGATAGAAATCCCCAAAAAAATTCTAAAGAGAATGTAAAATTTTTAAGAGATAACTAAGGAAGAAATAGAATATTTCATACAAATCATCAGTAATGAAAAATCCCCAAGGGTAGATGGATTATCTATAAAATTCTACAAAAAATATCAAATGGGTGAGTGAACACCTAGCACAAGTTTACACTAAAGCTATCAAAAAAGGATCTCTAGGAGAAGACATTAACAAATTCATAATCAAACTTCTTCCAAAAGAGGAGGATAAATCTCTAGTTAAAAATTGGAGACCTATCACTCTACTTAATGTTTCATACAAGATACTTGCAAAATCCCTAGCTTTGAGACTAGCTGATATCCTTTCCACAATTATCAAGAACACTCAAACAAGCTTTATTAAGGGTAGAAAAATTCTAGAAAATTTGATAACAAGTTGAGAGGCCATGGAGTGGGCAAGGAGCTCCAATTATACTATAGGCATGCTCCTTATTGACTTTGAGAAGGCTTATGATAGGTTGAATGACCACTCTTGATGATGGCTCTAGAGGCTTTTGGATTCCTGAAAGAGTTCTACTAGATGGTTAAACCCTAATGTAGGATGATGTTACACAGATTGAGATAGCTAAGAAAGAAATATAAAATTCCATACAAACCCTCAGTAATGATAAATCCCCGAGGTGGATGGCTTATTTTTAGAATTCTACAAAAAATATCAAGTGGGTGAGTGAACACCTAGCACAAGTTTACATTAAATCCATAAAAAAAGGATCTCTAGCTAAAAAGAAGACATTAATAAAGGTATAATCAAAATTTTTCCAAAAGAGGGGGATAAATATCTAGTTAAAAATTAGAGACCTATCACTCTACTTAATGTTTCATACAAGATACTTGCAAAATCCCTAGCTTTGAGACTGGTTGATATCCTTCCCACAATTATAAAAAATACTCAAACAAGCTTTATCAAGGGTAGATACATTCTAGAAAATCTAATAAAACGTAGGAAGGCCATGGAGTGGGAAAGGAGCTCCAATTAGAGTATAGGCATGCTCCTTTTTTACTTTGAGAAGGCTTATTATAGGGTTGAACAACCATTCTTAATAATGGCTCCTAAGGCTTTTGGATTCTCAAAAGAGTTATGTCAGTTGGTTGAAACCCTAATGCAGGATGATGTTGTGTAGGCTTACATAAATGGGTCACTATCAAACCAATTTTTCGTACAAAGATCAATTAGGTAGAGGTGCCCTCTTTCTCTAACCTTATTTGTGATTTCTTAAGAAGCCATCTATTATCTATTAAGAGATTCAATTGAAAGGAAAAAATTAGAGGACTAACCCTATCTAATGAAGGAGATTTATTAAACATATAATTTATATATGGTGCTATCCAACTTGATAAAGAGAATTTTGAGAGCTTAACATCTAGATTGAACATATTTTGTATAGCATCTAGGGAAAAAATATTTAAAGAAAAAATCCATTATGCTGAGTTGGATAAACAATCCTCCTAACTATTGATGGGTGTTTTTGCACACTTTCTCAACACAGGCAATAAATATGTGCACTACCTCTCTTGAAAGGAAATCTCCAATAGCAAGTTGCTGAAATCTCCCCAAGGTCTCTCGGGTGTCAGGTCTTGACAGTGCTTGGAATATCTCAGTTGATTTATGTGATTTGCTGGAATCACAAGGTGGACTTACAAATGAGTTACAAAGCATGGGAAGTTGGATTTGCAAATGGATTTCTTAATATGGGAGGGTTGTTGTGCGTTTGCTGCAGGTTCAAACAGTAGTTTGGAACTCCATTTTATCATTAGATTTGGCTTTACAATGTGCAATGAACCTTTCCTAAGGTTACTCATTAAAAAATAGAAAAAAGGGCAAGGGAGAGAGGAAGTTCCTAGACCTGAAACTACGAATGAACAATGATCATGGTGGCTGCTACAGTAGACAAACTCCCTAAAACTAAGTTTTGCTTGACCAAGAGAACTTATAGCTACACAAAACTAGTGCAATCTTCTAAGGACTGCAAATTTTCATATTACACACACACATCATGCACATGTAATTGAACTAAGTTGCAGCAATGAAGTAGAGAGCTCAAACTAGCTTTGCAAAGTGACTCATCATCAATGAACCACAAAAAGCATGAGCTAGAAATTCATCAAATACTGAAACAACAATCACCATCACCACTTCCATTCAAGAAACTATCACCTAAACTAATAGGGAAGTTGAACCATGCATACATAAAGGGAAAACTCAAAAGGAACACCCATAAATCATGCAATATTGTTTTCTATTGCTGTAGAATGTCTTTACATCAGTTCTCCAACCCTTTACAAATGAGGGGCAAGCCCCTATTTATAGTTTTCCAAAGCCCAAATGAATGGCTAGGATTGGATTACATCGAATGGCGCAGATTTGATTACATTTCACCTACCCCCCATTATCCAGTAATTTAAAATACATCTTTTGTCTTTTCCCTATTTTGTCATCTAGTGCTCAGGGGTTGTAGCAATTTCGTCATTTAGCCGATTGCCCTTTTCACTATAGCTGAAATTGCCTGAAAGTTGCCTTCTTACTTGATGTGCTTGCAATGTTCTTCATTGGATCAAACGGGCTCGTCGACGACTGACATCAATGGATTGGTTGCCCTTGATTTGGGCGGAAAGATCCCTCATGCCTTCTTCAAGGCCACCCCCTTGCATTTTTGTCATTGACTTCCTTGGCACAGGCCTTCTTCTAATGCCAACCCTGTTGGTGGGTGCTAGGGGTAGAGGCGAACATGAAATGAATGGTGATAGGAGCTATGCACTTTTCCTTGTTCAACTTTCTCAATGCGTCTCCTGATAGACACATAGTAGGCTCCTTGAATCCTGTGTACATGAAGTGTCATAAACGTTTTCATACACAAATCAAGACAAATGTTAGTCAAATCCTGCAACTCCTTGTTAGATCCATCCATGCATCATCAAAAGATCATAATATTCATATTTGGAGCTCATTTGGACCATAAACATTAATGCGGGCCCAAGGGGGCGGGCAGCGAATGGGGGACAACAAACCAGAAGGGAAGTTCCCGGACCTCACAAAACTTAGCAAAACCAAGATTTTCAATTATAGAGCATGGGAAAAGGGGAAGGAAGAGCGCCAAGACAAACTTCCTCAAGACTGGACTCATTTGAAAAAATTGGAAGCTTGGAAGGGGAAATCCGAAGGGTCACTGCCCTTTGAAATGGCAATGAGCACACGACGGTCCGAAAGGAAAGTCCCAGGCTGCGATAGAGGGGCCGGGTTCCGGAGGCCGGGTTGCCAGGGGCCGACGGATGTTCAAAACGGCCACGGAGGGACGGAGTCCTAGAAACGGCCACGGAGGGGCCGGGTTTCGGAGGCCAAGTCGTCAGGGGCCGACGGATGTTCAAAATGGCCACGAAGGGACGGAGTCTCGGAAACGGCTACGGAGAGGCTGAGTTCCGGAGGCTGGGTCACCGGGGGCCGGCGAATGTTCAAAATGGCCAAGGAGGGACGGAGTCTTGGAAACGGCCACGGAGGGGTCGGGTCGCCGGGGGCCGATGGATGTTCAAAACGGCCAAGGAGGGTTGGAGTCCCGAAAACGACCATGGAGGGGTCGGGTCGTCGGGGGCCAGCGGATGTTCAAAACAACCACGGAGGGACGGAATCCTGGAAATGTTCACGAAGGGGCCGGGATCCGAAGGTCGGGTCGCCGAGGGCCGACAAATGTTCAAAATAGCCAAAGAGGGACAGAATTTTGGAAGGAAATTTCTGAAACCCCTGAAACTTAACGAAACGTTGGTAGTTCACTTAGGCACCACAAAAACATCCCAAATCCACAAGAAACTTGTCTCGAAAGTCAAAAATGTAGAAGGCAGACCACCGAGGGTCCATGAAAGTTCAAAACATCCAAAGAGGGACGAAGTTCTGGAAATGGCCACAGAGGGGCTGGGTTTCATAGGTCGGGTTGCTAAGGGTCAGCGGATGTTCAAAATGGCCAAGGAGGGACAGAGTCCTAGAAACGGCCACGGAGGGGCCGACAAATGTTCAAAACAACCAAAGAGGGACAAAGTTCCGGAAGGAAATTTTTGAAACCCCCGAAACTTAATGAAACGTTGGCAGTTCACTTAGGCACCACAAAAACATCCCAAATCCACAAGAAACTTGTCCCCAAAGTCAAAAATGTAGAAGAAAGCGAATCGAGCGATCAGGGACCAAGTTAGCAGGAATAAGACAAAAGGTAGAAAAGGGAAGGGGGACTTTGTTTTTCCTCAGATTTGAATACCCCAATTAGATGAATTTGGTTAGGGGAATTTGATCGTTTGAAGGAACATGACCAATTTGGGCTTGGAAAATGGGGCACGCAAAACAAGACAGGAGCAAAGCAGCCTGTCAGGAGCGAAAAGAGGGGGTCCCTGCCCACGGTGGGGCATGTGTTCAAAACATGCACAACACTAACTAGTTCACCAATTTTGGATTCCAATGAGAAGGACCAAGTAAACAGGTTAGATACCTTGGTATCCATTTTGTTGTTAATACATGCTCAAAAGAAATGTGGAATTGTGTAAAAGATAAAATTAATAAAAAAAAATTGATAAATGGAACAAACAAATTACCTATCCTTGGATGGAAGGATGCAAGTGTGCCAAAAAAATCTCTTCTCTTATAATTTTTAATACTCTTCCATATGGCTATTTAGTAGTTACCAAATTGATGAAATCCAAAAACTAATCAAATAATTCTTATGGTGTGATAGAAAAGGAAAAAGAGGAAGAATGCAATAAAATGGGAATGGTGTTGTCTTGATAAAAATGAAGGGGGATTAGGACTAAAAGATCAAAAAATAAATTCATCTCCCTTGATGTGAAATGGATCCTCAAAGCCCTAACAAATAATGAGCCATAGAATATTCTAATAAGAAATAATATTCAACAAGCAACCCCAAAAAAATAAAAATCATGGAAATATCTCCCTCTTAGTGAATTTTCATTTGGAAACATCCCTATTACTCCTTTTGGATCTAATTCCTTCAAAAGCCTATAAAAGGCTTGGGGAAAAAATAGACACTTAATCAGAGAAAATAGGAACATTGAAAGTAGCAAAAAAATGTCCAACCAACTTAATCTAGTGGAATCTATACCATAAAGAGAAACCCTTAGCTCTACTACAAGGGTACTCAGCTAAAATATGGTGTAAGAAAGGTGTCAAATACTTCAAAAATGTATTAAGAAACCACAATCTAAAATATTGGGCCTCCCTCAATGAAGAATTTAACTTACCTTTATCCCATTGGAGAACATAATATGTTCTCAAGGAAGCATATAAAAGGTTTCAATTTTTTATTGAATTCAAAACTAACATTGATATCTTAAATAGATTTAAATGGATAAACAATTTTGTCTTGGATAAATTAAACCCAAGAATATATATGTCATTAGTAAACACCCAAGAAACTCTTAATCATTTAAATAAAAGATGGAATACAAAAATAAAAGACAAGAAATGGATTAAAATGTTTAAATGGTTGTGGAATTTGGAACCAAAAAAATCATGTAAGAAATGGTTGCTCATACTAAATAAGATACCAAGTATGACCTCCTCCAATAACTTGATAATCTATAAAATATGTAGGAAACTTGAAATTGTAATGCATATTTTCTATGATTGTCTATTTGCTAAACAAATCTGGAACTTTTTTGTGTTGATTTGGAAGGGTGGGGGAAACATGATAAGAACAAGTGGCAAGAGATCCTTTATAGAAGGATTAGGTAAAAATTTAAATTATTTCTAGTTGGTGTAATCTACTAAAATATTATGGTTTTTATGAAAAGAAAAAAATGAAGAATGGTTCCAAGGTAAACAGAGGGCACTTACTGAATCTAATAGAAGACTCATTCAATTTAATATTTCAATGCAGGTTACAATAACAATAAAAATATTGAAAGACATTTTTATCAAGATGTTGAGAACTACGAAAATGGAAGTCAATAAAGAGGAAATCAAATACACTAGGCACTGGTCATTCAATAAGGAGGACAATATTCCATTCCTTAGAAGCTATTTAGAGTTATAAAAGAAGCACAATAAGAATTATAAAGAAGAAATGTTGAAAAAATACTTGAGATTTCATAGTGGGCCTAGATTTTTATAAACCAGGGAGGACTTCATAGTGGAAGTGGTGAGATCCAATGAACAATTATCAATGATAGAACTAAGATTTGGCTGGAATGATATGGATGAACATGTAGTGAAAGCATAAACTTCTAAAATGATCAAAAAGGAAAAGAAATAAAATATTTTAAAATTTGTAAAGCATATTATACATGTGTATACTCTAATATCTAATTGATATGATGGTACATGTAAAACATAGTACACTCAGTCTATACTCTGCTATCTAGCTGGCAAGTTTGAACATAAAATCCTGATATAACTTTTTATATTAATTGTTAACTATAATTAGTTCAAAAAAATATTACATAATATATTACATAATTATTAAATATTATAAAGTTTTGAAGTTAGCAATGGCAGAGCAGAGCAAGAGGTGCAAAAATGTGAAAGTTGGCAAAGGGTCGGAGAAGGTGGCAGATTCGGCTCAAGGGGGCAACCTTTAGTTCAGCCTTGATGTGGTTGGTGACAAGTATGGTGATGTTGTCCCCTCATGGGATGTTGATGCTAAACACGAAGTTCCCCTTGAAAGGATTTAGGAGCAGGCACGCTTGGAGGCCTAGTGCAAACAACCAAAGTAAGACAATTTCAACAACTGAGGATTTAAGGATTGACATGGGGGGCACTGGCAGAGCTCCAATCATAATTAATCATGGCATGGTAGGTGTGAATCTCTTGGGGGTTGGAGATGGGGAGCATCTTCTGGAAAAGGTAATGCTCGGGTCTTGGATAAGGGCGAGAGTGGTGGCCCTCGAAACATGGGATCTTTGGGGGAGAATAGCTCTAAATTAGGGCAAGGAAATCAGAGGAAAATGGTGTTGGGGTCCAAGCTGTTGGGCCCATCAATTGAGCACCTAGAAAAGAAAGGGCTTATAGCGAAATGGTTCGAACTGAATTTGAATTGGTATGCTTTGATAAGGTGGTGGCAAGATCAATGGGGATCGAAGATGAGCTTCAAATCCCTAGTGAATGGATATTTCATGGTTGTCTGCCCTTCACCCTCCATCTGCTCATAAATATTAGAAGGTATTTGGTTAATGGAAAGGCATGGCTTCTAGATCAAAAAATGGGAGGTAGGGTTTGACCCCTACCATCATCAGATGGAGCACATTCAGTACTGGTACAAACTCCCTTGCCTTCAATGGGAATTTTTGGTAGCCCAATATTTTGGAGGAGATTGGGATAGACACATATGTGTAGATTTGTGTGGAAAATCATCCCAATAGTCCATGATGGAAGGAGTTGGAGATCTATACTAATTGGGGTACTCTAAAGCAAACACTACTTTTTGAGCCAAGGTCGGTCAAGCGACTAATTAGCACCTTGGGCTGCTGATCTTGGGATCTCCCCTTAGATTGCGGCACTAAGGCGAATGCGGATCTTGATCCTGTAGATCCTGGTAATGTTGTATTGGTGGGGAATGTGGGCTCTTCAAGTGCTTTCGAGGATCTTCCTTGTTTTGAGGATGCAAGGTTGTTTCCTTTGAAGTCGAACAAACTAAAGATCCCATGGAATTGAACTAGGCTCTAAATGAAAAATGAATGAAGTAATGGATATAATTGGAAAAATATGAGAATGGAGAATCTGAACTCCCTACTTGAGGTGAGTAAGGAATTGGTTGAGTTGGCTCAAGAGGCTAAAGAAGCCCCTATGGATTTATTTAATGACGGGCCAAATTTGGAGGCAAACTATTTAGTCAATGGCGGGGATGTTGAGTGCAGGAAAGAGATCGAGGAAGTTGGCACAATCATGGTTTAGCCAGGGCAGGAGAAGATGGGTTTACATCAAAAAAGAGGTGGCCAAGTCCTCACCTGATTGTGGGGAAAATAAAAGGTGCAAGAGGATTTCGAATTCAGAAAAATTAAAGATTGATAGTGAGGCTAATGGGAAAAAAATATCAAGGAGATGCTTAAAGTAGGGAAGAGGGATCCCCTTCTTGAAGAGAAATTAAAATCCTAATCTGGAATGTTAGGGGCATAAATGCCCCTAACAGGATAAATCTGGTGAAACATCATATCGAGGTTTCCCAGGCAGAAATTTGTTTGTTACAAGAAACAAAGTTGATTCAAGGGGAGGTAGATTCCCTTGAAAAGCAGTTGGGATCTTGGAAGCTTTTGGCAGTTAATTTAGTTGGCTTTGTGGGTGGTTTAGTGACCATTTGGCATCCCAATAAAGTCTCTTTAGAAAAGGTGGTGGCAAGTAACAGGTGGATGGCTTGCAAAGTTAAAAAAAATTCATCGAACTTGCACTTTATTTTAGTCAATGTGTATGGCCCTCACTCATGTACTAAAAATGGAAGACTTGGAATGAAATCAATCTTGTTTACATCGAGGTGGGCTTGGAATTTTTCATTATAGGGGGAGACTTTAATGCTATCTTGCATGCCATGGAAAAACGTGGTGGTGTGACTCAAAGACTCCAAGCTCAAATTGACTTCAAAGACTTTGTGGAGAGGAACCAACTGTTTGAATTTTTGATGGCTAATGGTTAGCACACCTGGACCAACAAACAATTTGGGTTATTCTCTATTATAGAGAAGTTGGATAGATTCCGTTTTAAAGGAAATTTGGGTGCCTTCCCTTTCACCTTAGAAAGCAGGATCTTCCCTTGTTCGAGATCAGACCATTTCCTGGTCCTTCTCAAGGTCACTGGGGAAAGGAGCCCAATCATATGCCCCTTCAAATTCAAGCGGATGTGGATGAAAGATCCAAACTTTAAGGATCTCATTGCTCAGTGGTGGGTTGAGGTTGAGGTGGTGGGCTCAAAAGTGTTCATACTCGCCACGAAACTTTAGCAAGTCAAACACATATTAAAGGAATGGAATAGATTGTTTTTTAAGAATATTTTTGAGGAGAAATGGAAGGTTGAAGAAGAGTTGAGGCTGTTGAATGAAGAAGTTATAAGGAACATAATGGACACTTCCAGGTTCTTGCAAGAAAAGGAGTTGCTAAAAAACATTGGGGAGATCGTATTAAAGGAGGAGATCTTTTGGCATCAAAAGTCTCAGGAGATTTGGCTTAGTGAGGGCAACAAAAACACTAAGTTCTTTCAAAATTCTACTAAGGTTTCGAGAGAAGTCAATAGAATTTCATGCCTTAAATCTTTGGATGGAAAATTGTTGAATAAGCAAGAAGATATTTTAGAGGAGGCTATTGCTTTCTTCCAAAACCTCCTTAATGATTGGGAGGGCTCCAAGTTGGCTGATCAATAGAGAATTTTGGGGTGTATTCCTAAACTCATTACAGATGAGAAAAATAGGCTTTTAAGAAAGAGCTTCATGGAGGAAGAGATCAGGTCCGCTCTCTTTCAACTCCATCTGGATAAGTCCCCTAGTCTGGATGGGTTCCCAGCCTCTTTTTTCCAGCATTGTTGGGAAATTGTTGGGCAGGATGTTGTTGAGGCTATAGAAGACTCCAAGGCTTCGGGTCGGGTTTTAAAGGAGTTCAATACCACTTTCATCGTTTTAATCCCAAAAAAGGAAAAGCTAGAAAAGTTGGAGGAATTTTGTTCTATTTCTCTATACAACACAATTTACAAAGTCATGACAAAAGTGGTGGCTAACAAGATCAAGGTTATTCTCTCGGGTTTAATTTTAGAGGAACAAATAGGATTTGTGTTGGGTAGATAGATCTTCAATGGGGTGATAATTTCCCAAGAGGCTATCCACTCAATCATAAGCACTAGAAGGTAGGCAATGATTCTGAAACTTGACATTAAGAAGGCATATGAAAAAGTCAATTGGTGGTTCCTTTTCAAATTTATGGAGGCTTTTGGTTTCCACCCTCTTTGGATCAACTAGATATTCAACTGGATAACTTCTCCAATGTACTCAGTGTTGGTGAATGGGACTTTGCGAGGCTTCTTTGGGGCATCTAGAGGGCTTAGACAGGGTGACCCTCTCTACCTATTCATGTTTATCATTATGGTGAAATCATTGGGCAAGTCAATCTCCAAATCAGTTGTGCTAGGTGAGCACAAAGGCGTTCAAATCACAAGTGGGTTTCCTTCGATGATGCATCAACAATTCATAGATGACACCATGCTTTTCAGACATACAGGGATGGAAAAGGCAAGGGTCTTCAAAGGATACTCTTAGATTACTCTTGGGCCTCTGGGTAGGGGGTAAGCTTTGATAAATCTAAAGCATTTTTCTTCTTTACTAATCACACTTTGTAAAAATAAATCTTGCAAACTCTCAAGTTTAGGAAGGGAAATTTACCATACAAATACTTGGGATTGCCACTTGCGACTGGGGTCCTATTTGGCAAGCTTTGGGACCCATTGGTTACAAAAGTGCAAAATGAACTTTCACCTTAGAAAGGGAGATGGCTCTCATGGGTAGGGAGACTCACTTTAATTAAGGCGATGGTGGCGGCCCTACCTATTTACATGCTTTCTTTCCTTCCCTTGTCAGGGGGGTGAACAGTAAAATTAATCAAAAGATGAAGTTCATCTAGAAAGGTAGCTCAGATCAAAAAAGTTTCCTCTGATAAAGTGGGGGAAAATCTATAGATCATGGGAGGATGCTAGGGTTGTTTTGAAGAACCTAGCATTTTAAAATAAGGCTTTGGGAGCCAAATTATCTTGGAAGATGTATGCACAACAGGATCTTAAGTGGGTCAAAATTTTGAGTGCAAAGTATTTGGTGGAAGGGGAGACAAGTTTCTTCATGAGAAGCTCTCTTCCAAAAGGCTCATGGGTGTGGAACTTCATTTGCAGTTGCAGAGATCTAATTCTGAATCACCTCTCTTGGGAAATCAAGGACGGGAATTTGACCCTCTTTTGGGAGGACTCCTAGGGTAGATTCGGTAAGCTGGTAGAGATTGATGCCTTGTGGAATGTCAGGGAAGTCACGAAACACACCTGGGGTAGTCATGTGTGGGACTAGCTGGTTTTCAAAGGGTGGTTGGAAAATTGGTTTTGCAGTGGAAGGATCCTAAGGAGCTAGGGCTTAGCAATAATGAAACTTTGGCCTTTGCAGAAGCGCTCAAGGGGCACACTCTTTGCATTAGGGATGGTCATGATTTTTTGACGTGATGTGGTGCGGCTCAGGAACCTATAACGCTCATGATGGCTACAACAAGCACTCAAGCTAGATTTTCCTAGTGCCTTGTGTTGGAACAATAATTTCCTTCCTAAGGCTGGCATTTTTCTTGGGTGGCCATTCAAGGCAAAGTTTTGACTATTGACAGGCTCAAGAAACTTGGTTTCAATGGTCCCTCCAAATGTGTGCTTTGTAAATATATGGAGGAAACATGAGAACATCTATTCCTCAAGTGCCCCTTTACTACCAAGTGTTGGAGTTGGCTGTGTGCAAAATTGAACTTGAGTACGACATTACCAGGTAATTTACTAGTTCTATTTAGAAGCTAAACAATCCTATGTAGTAAATCAATTTTCTTTGGATTATGGTGGTCTTTTCCTTCACTTCTCCTATGGGAGGTGTGGAAAGAAAGAAACAAACACATCTTTCAAGAATTTGCGATGCCATTACCTTCCTTTCTTAATAAGGTCGAAGCATGTGTGGTGGAGCTGGTAAACTCAAGAACAGAGAAGGCGTGCCAATCTAAGACTTTCTTTACTAGTTGGGATACAAAGATTAAATAGAATTGGAATGGCTTGAAGTTCCCCTCTAGATTTGGCCTTGGGGGTCCTACTACAATTGTGGAGAGGAAAAACATCAAATGGTAGCCTCCTGATCATGGATGGTATAAGTCAAACTTCAACGGGGCGTTAAGAGGCAATTCAGCCAATCAGGGGCTAGTTGCATCATAAGGAATTGGGAAGGTGTCGTTGTGGCTAGGTTGGCTCAACCTCTTAATTGGGGTGCTAATAATTCTATAGAAATGCAAGCATCACACCTCAACATCAAGTTGTGTGTAGATTTAAAAATAAGAAATGTGGTGATTGAGGGTGATTCAATGATAATCATCAATGCCCTGTGCAAGGGGAAACTCCTGAATTGGAAATTTGGGGATTTTCTTGAAGTCACATTGGCATCTCTCAGGGGCTTTGATAATTATGAGATCAATCATATACTTTGAGAAGGCAACCATGAGGCAGACGTCCTTTCGAACATGGGACTGTCCTAAAAGAGATTGCCAATCTTGATGGTATTGCTTGATGCAATTTTTGTGGGTGGTTGGGTGGGCGCCACCTCACACGGGATTTTGTGAGGTGGCTATCGCATTAGCAGCTGAGTGGGCATTACTCTAGAATCTTTGATGACGTTGGAAATCATTCCCAAGCATTGTCTATACTTGCCAAGTCTTGTCACACATTTTGCCTATGAAATAGTGGCATAGGGTTTCTTACGCCATGTCTTCTCAAGGAATTCATTTAAGGTGGTGTGGTCGGGTTTATGGTTGCTCTATCATGGAAAACTGACACGGTTTTTTATTCCCTCTTCACCTCATTCATAGTTTTATTTGGTGGTAGTATTGTTTCGTTATGGCAAGGTTTATCTTGCAAGTTTTGGCTAGGGAATTGGAAATGAGTGGTATGGATACCCCTATCCAACTTCATATTTCTAGATGGTAAATGGCCTTCTTAGGCACAGTGACTTCTCTACGGTTGAGTCAGATTATCTTCCATTTGGATTATCTCACCTTCGCTGCTATAAAAAGCATTACAAGGAAGGGTTTCATGGCAGGTGTCGAAGGCTATAGACTCGACACCAACATTTTGTCAAGGGTGTTGGCTAGGTTACGGGACATGAATGTTTCCAAGGTTGACGCCAAGGTGATTATGAAGTGCTTGTTTAGGAAAGATTTGCTTGTGGGGCTTGAGGAATCCTTGGTCGTGGACTTTCTAGGCATTGGCATTCCTTGCTCATGTGACTTAGAGCTCTTGGTAGACCCGAACACTCTGGTTAAATTTTATCCTTTCCTGGTGGACATTAGTGGCATAGAGTTGGTGGAGCATTAATGCCTGGCTCGGGCAAGGGTGGAGTTCTTGAAGAAGAATTTGCAGCTGGTGGCTATGAAAAATTTAACCTGGAAATACAAATTTCATGTCTTTTCCTAGAATAATATCTAGTAAATAGGTTGGGGTTGTTATATTTGCTATGTTGGGTGGTGGTGGTTTGGCTTGTTAAATTTGCAATTTTTCTTGGTGGTCTAGTGTTTTAAACTCTATAACAATCTGTTATATTCAGGTGTCTGGGTCGGGTCTAATAATTTTCTCTTCTGCTAAATACAATGTTACAATGTTACAATGTCACAATATAGTATGTTATACAAGTAGCCAATGGGAAGAATTCGACCCTGCATGCTCATTTTGTAGCATATTTGGTTTGGTCTGGTTTTTACAGTCATCAATGGTGGACTCTATCAAATATAGCCTCAAGCTAATTTTGTATCAACTTTTTTGATATTAATACAAAAACTTGATCTTACCTATCACAAAAAAATATTAAATATTATTTAATCAATAATATATTATCACTAATATTAAATAAATATAGTTTAATAATAGTAATTGTTTTTTTTTTGGTTGGTAATAATATTGAATTTTATTACTCATAGAAATCATTATTACATCTTAACATCATAGAAAACCATATAGAAACCCATAACACCACCTTTGCCCAATATTCATGAGACAAAAACACTTCCACCTCCCATTCACCATTAATCCATTTCCCCTTTGCTTTGTTAATTCTATTCAACATTCTAAAAAAGACTTCCCACTAAAATAGTATTACTACCCAAGAAACAAACCATCAACTATTACAAAAAACCCAACCCCCCATTACCAAAGTACCAACACATGAACCCACCACCAATTTCAATTCATTAATACCATTGCATTAACACTTCCACCCATAGCTAAAGGGAACTTGCCTCCATTCAATAGCAGCCACTAACAATCTGTTTTCCCAATAGTGTCTCTGCCTTACCAGGCACAAATTCTACTCATCAAAACCAGAAATGTTGTAGTCATACTCTCTTGTTTATTTTTGAGAAATCTCTTTGACTATTGAGTTGTTGTGTGTACATTGTTGCCCACACAATCATTTACACTGTCCTCCTAGGTGTGCACAGACTTTACCTTACACTCTTTAAACAAAATTTAAAATCTTGTCAGATAAAAATTTATCTTGATACTCCTCTTTTGTATAATGATTCATACTTCTTTTGGAATATTTCAAAATCCTCCAATTTGACCTCATCACTTTCATCAAAGGATAGCACCCATTTAGATAATCAATCTCCCTCTCTGTTACCCATTCTACAAATATGGCTTATTTTGAATTCTTCATATTTGGCCAATTTGTCCATAATGGCCTTGAAAAAGTTTTGTAAATGTCATGCTACAACTCTACCATTCATAATTGCTTGGATGATAATTAAAGAATCCCCTTCTAAGTGTATTTTTTTAATTCCAAAAACCTTCCAAACTTAACTTCCATCAAAGCCGCTTTCTCCTCCGCAACATTATTGGTCCCCTCTTCTATTTTCTTAGCACCAAAGGCCGCAATGTTTCCCAGCCAATCCCGAACAATGACACCTGCACCCGATGGTCCAGGATTACCCTTTGCCACCCCATCAAAATTAATTTTGAACCATCCTTCTAAAAGTTTCTCCCATACCACTTCCTTTATAGAATCAATAGTTGGGCTCACCTAGCTCGGCCCCTTAATAGGCATGATTATGATTCTCGACCACTACTTCTAAATCCGTTTATCTTTTGTAGTAAACGGGAGCGAGGGTTGAAAATATTGTGATGTTGCTACCCCAACCACCTCTTCAATCATTAGATTGATCCTGCCAATTAGCTTCCCCTTGGGCTCTTTGTTATCAAGAAATATTCGTCTATTTCTTTCTATCCAAACCTCCCATATGACAATAGATGGACTTACTGTCTAGACACTAGAAAGAGTAGATTTCCTGCTAAGAACTTGCCAACTTTCAAAAACCTTCCTTATAGAATGATGAAGGGGACCTTGCCATCCCAAATTATTTTGAACCATAGCCCAACACTCTGAATCCACTTCGCATTAGGAGTAGATGATCCATTGTTTCTTTGGTCGCTTCACACATAACATATTTTGAAGGCCCAATGAAAACAAGTCTTTTCCTCCTTTCTCCTATTAAAATCCTTCCTCTAATAGCTAACCATGCAAAGGCTCCTGCCTTTGGTAAACACTCCTTCCCCCAACAAAGATTTGTTGGCCATTGGTCTTCCCCTTCTATACAATATAGAAGTTGATACCCAATCTTGACTGAATACTTACCATTAGAAGAGCCACACCAGACCACTTTATCTTTCTTTTCTGTAATAATTACTTTCCTTTTTTGAAAAATGTCCTTCATTAGACCCAATTGATGATTAGGTAAGCCTTCATTCTCTAAAGATTTCCAAACCCATTCCATCCCAAAATTCCCCTACCATAAATCCAAATAATCACAAACTTTATCACCCCACCTTTGCAAAAGAAGAGTCTGAGATCATGTAAATCACCATTTCCTTCCAAAGCAGGTAGTCCATCCTACGATCATCCCAAAACTTTGCTTGAATACCATTACCAATCTTCCATGAGATATGATCTGTTATGACCGGCTGACACGCAACAATAAATTTCCAAATTTTTGAGCATTTAGGAGGATTTTGTATGGTAAAAATCCTATGATTTTCATCCGTGTCTAGGTATTTAGCCTTGAATATTTTAACCCAAAGTTGTTTTGCATTAGAATAGATGTTCCATACCATTTTTGCACCTAGAGCTTCATTCAAAATCTGTCAGTCCCTAAGCCCAACACAACCTTTATCCTTATCATTGCAAACCTAATCCCATGCTAAAAGAGGGATTTTGTCTTGGTCATTTGCTCCATTCTAGAAAAAAATCTCATCTTTTTCCCTATTACCCTGATTACCTTCTTTGGAATATTTAAGCACATCATTGAAAAAATAGTAATAGCAGATATAACTATTTTAGCATAAGGATCCTTCCTGCAGAGGTCAATCATTTACTTTTCCAACCATCCATTCGCCTAAGGCGACAATCAACCAGATCCTTCCAAACTCCAAATCTACATGTCCCCCCAAAAAGAGGAATGCCCAAGTATTTTCCTGGAAGATTGCCCCTTCTCATTCCCAAAATATTACAAATTTTCCTTTGCTTCTGACAAGTAGTGTTAAAGAAAAAAATCTTTGATTTCCTACAATTGATACATTGTCCTGAGGCCCTACTATATTTATCAATTGTTTCCTTCATTGATCGGGCTTCTCTGAAAGTTGCTTCACCCATTATAAAAGTGTCATCTGCAAATTGTAGGTGTGAGATTGCATCAATCCCTTTAGCCACTCTAATTCCTTTCCACCTACCATCCCTTCATTTCTTAGAGATCAATCTCCCCAAAGCTTCAACCATTATAATGAAGAGAAAGGGTGTTATTGGATCTCCCTATCTAATTCCTTTAATAGAGTCAAAAAAAACTTGGGGGCTTCTATTTATCAAAATAGAGAAACAAGGTGAACAAATACAACTCTCAATCCAACCAACCCATTCCTTACAAAACCCAAATTTCTCTAGAATCTTCAGCAAGAACTGTCTATTCACCTCATCATAATCCTTCCTTATATCTAACTTGACCATCATTATTTCTATCTTTGCAACTCATATGGAGTGTATGGCTTCATGAGCCACAATGACACATTCATAAATAGACTTGTTAGGGGAAAACCCACTCTGCTCATTTGAAATCACTGAATCAAGAACACATTTTAGCCTATTAGCTATAACCTTGGAAATCATTTTGTATACCATGTTACATAAGGATATATGTCTAAAATCATCAAAAGAACTAATCTCCATTCGCTTTGGGACTAGAGCAATAAAGGTGTTATTGAAATCCCGTAAAAAAAACCACCTCCTTGATTCCTCCACAATTTCCAATAAATCAAAGGCAAAAACATCCCACAGTTTTTGAAAAAAGGCAGTAGGGAAGCCATTAGGTCCTAGGGCTTTGTCCCCCCCCAAACTAAACAAAGCACTTTTGACTTCTTCCATGGATACTTCTCTCACCAAAATCCTTTTTTGAGCCTCTGTAATGCACTGAGGAATAACTTCCATTATATCTTGGTCTTGAGAGGAATCGACAATTTCTCCAGAGAAAATTTTAGAAAAATACCTAACAGCCTCCAAATTTATCTGTTTTGCATACTGAATAATGTTACCACTTTCATCCTTTATTGAGAAGATCTTATTGCAAGACCTTCCAACTTTCACAAAATTATGGAAAAATTTAGTATTTCAATCTCCTTCCTTTAACCATGTTTCCCGAGATTTCTAACACCAAAAGACTTCCTCCCTTGACAATACTTCAAAGTACATCTTGTTTAGATACTTTTCTCTATTAAAGTCTTCTTCAGACATCCCACCCTCTATGATTTTTGCATGTAAGGTACTCAATTCATTTTCCAAAATGAGTTTCTCCTTAAAAATATTCTTAAAAGTATTCCTATTCCATCTCTTCAGTTCTTCCTTAAGAAATTGTAATTTTTTGAAGAAAATGAAAGCTTTATTACCTGTTCTAAGAGGAGAAATGTTCCACAACCCAGCCACCAATTCTTTAAAAACCTTTTTTTGAAACCACATGGCTTCAAATTTAAAGGGAAATGTATCAGGGGTCGCCTCCTCTTATATTCGAACACTAATGTGGTAGTGATCTAAGCTAGCTATAGGAAATATTTCAGCTGAACAAAGGTCCATTGATAATCTACCCAATTTCCAGCAAGGAAAAATGTATCAACCTTTTTTGAAATATTGAGGAAACCATTCCTCTTGTTCGTCCAAGTGAAATTACTGTTCTTGAAGAGTAGTTCAAATAGACCATTATTTATAACAAAATCATTGAAATCCTTTTGACTTTGGCCACCCCAACCAACTCCACCTTTTCTATCTGAGGGCTAGAGGATTGCATTAAAGTCCCCTTTCAAAAGGAACATACCCTCTTCCCTAGTCGCAAAGGTCACCGATAGATCTTTCCAAAGTTCTTTTTTCCTAGAGGAGCTATTTGGACCATACACATTAATAACATGAAGCCTTGTAGACAACTGTTTTAAATATATGCTCAAACATTGCTAGTTTCTTTCTTGTTGAATCACTTGAACATCAACAACTGAAGCATCCCACAAAACTCCCACATCACCAGAGGCTCCAATTGCATCAACTAGACTACTTTTCTATCAGCAAAAATGTTTGTTGAAAGTTCCCTTATCTACCCCTTTCAATTTTGTTTCCTGCAAGAGAACTAAATCTGGCCTCACCTGATCAAAGTGTCTTTTGATCAGATGAATCTTGTCAGGGGCATTGCAGCCCCTGACATTCCATGAAAGTACCTTCATTTCTCTTGGGAAAAGGCATAGCCTTTTCCCGATCTAAGTTTTCTTTTCCCAGCAGCACTTCCAGCAATTTCAAGTTTCATTCAGATAGATCTAGCACCTCTTCTCTTCTTTTCACCACCTTTATCCTTTTTTGCAAAGTTTAAGTTTGCTCCAAGGTTATTTTATCCCGAATCCCCACTTCAACATTAAGACCCAACTCATCCTCTCCCCCCAGGTCCCCAGTTGAGACATAATCTGAGTCTACATCCTCAAATAAATCTCCATTGTCTCTAGCTTCCTCAAAAGAACTTTCCAAATTTCTAATTAGGGAAATATGGATATCTTTAAATTGGGGGTCCTCCTCACCTTCTTCATGAACATCTCTAAGGACTGCCTGACCATTCTTCATAACTTTTTGATGCTCACTGGCATAATTTTCTTCACCCATGGCCAAAGGGATCTCTTCATTGTTAAAAGTGTTGTGGGTATTACTCCCCCCGTTTGCATGTGTTAACCTACTTGAAGGCATATACTTGCCTGAGTCTTCACCTGGCTTCTTCACCCTAGAACTCATTTTCAATTCATCACTCAACTGTTTATTTATAACCACGCTAGGCACCCTCACTAGGGATGTTGTATCTTTACCTTTTCTTTGTGTCTGCTTCTTCGGCTAGTTCATAGAGTCTAGGGTATTTCCCGAGATTGGAGTCTCTTTTAAGCCCTACTCACCCTCAAGAAAAAATTTGTGACTATCCCCATGCTTAGTTACCATCTTTTCCAAGTCCTGAGTACTTTCTAATGCCTTCATGTGTTCCATTTGAAGGAAAGCCTCCACATTCGATAGACCTAAACTTTCCAAGGAAGCTTGCAATATACTACTACCCCCAACTTCAAACAAACGATCAATTTCTTTTCTTTGTAAACCGTCGTCATAGTGCAAACAAAAAACCCCTAAAGAATGCTCTTCATTCTAACCCTATTTAGGCATATAGAGATTTGACAACTCCCAGGAAGCCTCCCTCTGTGTATTTTCACTTGCGTTGATTAACATATCCGTTAATGCACTCTAAGCCAAGCCTTTACCTTTGTCATTCTCCACAAATTCACCTACTATGTGCCTTACCCCCTTACATCTTGAGCATGTTTCCACCTTGTCTTCCACTTCAATCATTTGTCTCCAAATTCCTTCTCCTGTTATTAACTCCACAGTTTCTGGAAGAGGATGAATCACTTACCAAAGGATATAGATTCGAGTGTACATGATATATTCTTTTTTTCGAGCGCCTCATCTATTTTCACAAAAAACCCCAATTCGTTGCCTATGTTCCTAAGGGTTTCTAAATTCCAATATTCATGTGGGAGATTATACAGTCAGATCCAAATCGGAACCTCCTCTATACTCTCCTTTTTGGGGTCAAAATTTGGCTTCCAATCCTTGATATAAAAACCTTTCCCCTCCATCAGAAAAGGCCCACTATTGAGAATCCATTCCTTATCCTTTGTTGTCTGGAAGATTACCAAATAGAAACCATTTGGGAGAGTTCTTAAGACATACTCCTTTCCCCAGTGCTCATCACACCAACACCACACTTTGGTGAAAGTAGGTCACTCCCCACTCCATTTCATGAAAAAGGCTTTTTCCTTATGAAAATGGACCGAATCCACCCAATCCATATTTTCTACTAACAAAGAAATGGCTCTAGAATGATCCCAGCCTTTACTTACCTTGGTCGCCTATGTAGTGACTCCTTGGTTTTTTGGCCACCAAAACTTCTTTTTGATTTTATTGAAATCAAATGAGCCACTAGTGTGCATTAAAGTGCAACCCCTCTTCTTTCTTGGATTATTGACCCTCCCTGTCTGACCACCATTTTCATTGTCGATACTACACCATTTAGTGTTTGTCGAATCCTTCGATGCTTGACTCGGTGGTCTCTAGGCAGTGTTTCGAAAACCCTTTCCAAACCTCCTCCTAAATGGTCGTCGCACCTATGAAACACCATTACCATGAAACCCAAACCTTCTGCAAGAGACTTGATTGCTTCACCTCTCTGCCATTTTCCATAATAGTGTAATATCGCAGAATTGCACCTAGGGGCAATTCCATATTTCCACATTTTTTCCTAGCATTTATGACACTCCAAAATATTAATGACAAAACCCCTTGAGTCATAATTTCATGATTCTAACTTCAGAAGGACAAGTGGCTGAGCAAAAGAAGCCTAGCGCTGCATTCCTCGAGAATAAAGGATTTGGAAAAATGCATGGCACACAGACATCTGTGCGGCATGCTAGCATCCTGGCCATTTCCTGAACTTGAAATGTGGAATCTGGAAGGTTAACCCCTATGACATGTGTCATGGCGGTTACATTATGAAAGTAATGGCTCTTTGCCACCTTTGCAAGCATAAGAACCTCTTTTTGCCTCTCATTTGGAGGTTGGAAGATTGGAGGATGACACACTAGCTCTCATTCAAGTTCTTGCTACCACTTTGAGATTTGTTCTTCTTTGATAGCAATGCATTCATAGGCGAAGCCATGCCGGACTGAGGTCCCCCCTGCAGCAGCAACAACTCTCAAGCAAGCATTCAACGATGCATCCGCGTGCTCCGGAGAGGGTCTTTGCCCGTGGGTAACACTCTCTCTCCCTTTCTCACTTTCCTTTTACAAGAATTTGTCTACTCTTTAGTGGTGCGGGTTCTACTCCCGAGCAAGTATTGCTTTCACCACATGCTTATCATGGTGCACCTTCTACTCCTCGAGCAGGTATTGATTTCACCATAGGCTTTTCTTTCCTTTCCAACTTGGCTATCCATGGAGGTGGGAACACCAAAGCGGGTTCTGACTGAGGCAAACCCCTATACAACCACCCAACAACTTTCTCCTTGATCTTTTGTGTGTAGGTTAGGGGAAAGGAGCTTGAAGTGAAGATTCGAGTGTTCGAGAAAAGGGTAAGATTTCTCCAAGTATTGTGATATTTCCTTTAGTATTTGGTTTTCTGGTTAGTTAACAATTATGTTTATATCACTCCTGAGGCTGTGAGTAGGATTGCTTTTTGTTCGTTGAGTTTCTAAGTTCTCTGTTGCTCGGGACGCCAACGCAACTTTCAGATGTCAGTGTGCCACACTGGCATCCTAGATCTGTGCTGAAATCCTTTGGCCGAGAGCTCTCTCTCTTCTGGGACAGAAAACTTATGATCCATCTCTCTCAGATCCTCTGACTATTTCCTCTGAGACATAATTGTGTTCTTGGTTCCTTATCATTTTGCTATCCTGAGGTGTATAAAGGCAGTTTGTTCCCTAGTGATCTCTCGAGAAAGGAGAGACCCATGTGCAATGAATCCCTCTTATATCACATTTTGGTGAACCTGACGTGAATGTCAAAAGTTTATTTGTGATGTTGCACATTCATCATGATGAATTTTCTGAGGAAAATTTTGATATGCTCGAGGATGCTCTAGATGACTTCTTACAAGCATTTCCCCCTATCTGTAAATCTCCTGAATAAGTCTCTTCCCGAGAGGCTGAGGGATCGGTAAATGTGGTGGTGGTCTTAGTGGCTCCTCCAAGCCCTAAGAAACCCATCATCTACATAACCCCAGCTGACCCTGTCATCTGTGGAATTTCATGTCTTAGTGATTCACCGAACTTGTATTCAAAGTTCATGAAAGCTATGGATTCTACATCTTATAACGTCATTGGACACACATATCCCACAAGGAGTAATAGACAAAACTTGGATCAAAAACCTTTTATTCCTACCTCACAACCTACTTCTTTACCACCTTCCCAATTGAGCCTTCCTGTAGCACCTAAACCTGGGATCAAAGCACCAGGCGATAATGATCTTGTCGAGGAGCTTCGTGTTACTCCGACTAAGATCTCGCTTTGGGACTTGCTTCAGAATGCCCTGATTTATCAAGAGATGCTTCAGGAGGCCTTGCAAAATATTCGCTTGCCTGCCTCCGCCAGGCCTACAGATGTTAATGCATTGTTGTCTCATATTCATGTGGATTCGCTGAATATTATTTCCACCCACAAGAACTCCCTCCTCCAGACGTGCAAAAGCAAGCAAAACCTTTGATGATCATAGTCAACATTAATAACATTGATATAAGGCGTACCCTCGTTGATACCGGATCGGCACTCAACGTTTGTGGTATGGAAATACTTCCTAAAATTAAAGTTGATTCATCTTCCTTGGTAGCTTCCTCTTTTTACATTCATGGATTTGATAACACTGGCCGCCAAGCTCTAGGTACGATAATACTACCTTTGCAGTTGGGCCTTGTTACCTTACCCATGTTGGTTTATGTGATGCCTAGGCCTTTACCTTATAATCTCCTCCTAGGGAGACCTTGGATCCATGCTATGGGCGTAGTAACCTCCACTTTGCACCGTTCTTTGAAATTTGTCGCAAACAATCGGGTAGTCACAGTCAAATCAGATCCAGAGGGCGTTCACCTCTGTGAACTGGCTACTTCCGATCATGCTTCAACTATGTCTACCCTCAAGAATTGTATCCCTTCCTTAACTACTGATGCTATGGCGTGTTCTTCATCGATACCGTCTATGGAAATCATTCCTAGGGTGAGTGTCGAAACTAAAGAACAATCTAAAGCAGAGGATCCTGGTTCTCCCACATCATCCTCTCAAACCAATGCTTTCCTTGGGGATGATTGGGGTTCCTTGAACTTTTATGAATTCTTTATTGCGGAGTACAAGGTAGACCCCTCCTGCGTGGACCTTCCATGTGCCCCTAGTACAAAGGTGGATAATACTCTCGTGGAGGAGAAGAAGGGCGATCCTATTCAGGAAATCACTCCTTCCCACACTAAGGAGAATGATCCGCCTCTTGCAAAAGAAGTTAACATTTGTGAATCTCACAAAGGAGGCAGGAATACCCTCGTAGAGACATTTGGCGTTCATTGGTGGAACGAAGCACTCTATGTGGATCCACTGCCCCCTAAGGTTTTACAAACTTTCTATGGATTTAGATATGAGCTCGCTTCTCAATATGGCTATGGGAATAAGGGCCTAGGATGTATCAAGCAGGGAATTCAAGTCCTCATCAATCTTAAACCACGTCGACATAACTTGGGACTAGGTTCTTCTACTGAACAATCGAAGCTAAAACCTTGGTGGAGTGTTAATATGATTTCGGTCGAACCATTGAACCTCATCCACCCTAAGTTAATAGAGGAAAAGGAGCAAGCCAAGAATATTCCTCTATATATCTTCTCTTTGAATGAAGCGTTAGAGGAATTTATAGGTGCATACTCCTTGTTACCCCCTTATCATCACAAAAAATGTTTCCCATATCGCTTGCATAGCCAAGCATATTTCGGGGAATATGTCCTGAATGTTGATGAGGAGGACCCTCTATCTAACACCAATGATGACATTGCAACACCTGAGCATGAAGACTGAAGTTCCCTTTTAAAAGGGGATACTATCGAGGTCTTTATGGATCCCATATCCCCTGAAAAGGTGATCAAAATTGAGAAGTGTCTTTCTTCGAAAGAAGCAAACGAACACTCTGATATTTTTCGTTCTCATCCCGAAAAATTTGCTTGGACATATAAGGATATGCCTAGTATTGATAAATCTATAGTGGTTTATAATATCATCCTATGTCTCGATGCCAAGCCGGTTAAGCAAAAAATTTGAAAGATCAATCCTAGAGTGGCATTAATGGTTAAGACTGAGATAGAGAAGTTGTTAAAAGCAGGCTTTATCTGTCCCATCGATTATTCCCCTTGGATTTGAAACATAGTCGCCGTTAGTAAATTTGACAACCACATTCACATATGCATCGACTTCTGAGACCTTAATAAGGCTTCTCTTAAAGATGATTTTCCGTTACCTAATATAGATATGAACATTGACTCGACTGCATGTTATGCATTGATTTCTTTCATGGATGACTTCTCAAGTTTTAATCAAATTCATATTAACCCGGACAATCAGTACAAGATATCCTTTACTACCCCATGGGGTACCTTTTGTTATGTGGTCATGCCCTTTGGATTAAAGAATGTAGGAGCTACTTGCCAACGGGCAATGGCCCTGATATTTCATGATTTCATTCACAAGATTCTATAGGATTACGTCGATGACATATTGGCCAAATCCGTAACTCGACAAGATCATCCTAAGAACCTTCACCTTATTTTCAAAAGACTTCAACTCTACAAAATGAGATTAAATCCCCTTAAGTGCGTCTTTGGCATTGACTCTGGCAAGCTTTTGGGGTTCATAGTCTCTCATCGTGGGATCGAGGTTGACAATAAAAAAATTGATGCTATTGTTAACATGCCTCCACCAAGGAATATTACCAAGTTGCAGAGTTTACAAGGAAAGATTCAGGCAATTCGTAGATTCATATCTCAATTGGCTGATCGTACCCTTCCTTTCACCTGTTTATTAAAAAAGGATGTTCACTTCATATGGGATGAGGGATGTCAAAATGCCTTTGAGTCGATCAAAGCCTACTTAGCCAACCCTCCTGTATTGATGCCTGTTGTGCAAGATAGACCCTTTCTGCTCTACCTAGCTACATCGCCATATGCTTTAGTAGCTCTTTTAGCTCAATATGACGACTCTAAAAAGGAAAGAGTAGTCTACTACATCAACCATGTCCTGGTTGATTACGAAACCCATTATTCCTCCATGGAAAGGAAGTGCCTTGCTCTTGTATTTGCTACATAGAAGTTGAGGCATTACCTCCTCCATGCTGAAATGCACGTCATAGTAAAAACAGATCTTTTAAGGCATTTGTTTTCTAGCACCGATCTGGCGGGAAGGTTAGCAAAAAGGGTTATGTTGCTTTCTGAGTTCAACATAATTTTTTTACTCAGAAATCGATAAAGGGTCAAGTGGTTGTGGATTAGCTGGAAGACGCTCTCTCATCTCGCTCCATTCCTGGCCTAGATTTGTTTCCTAATGAAAACATTTTTACAATCAACCATGATCTTGAATGGAAAATGTATTTCGATGGGTCAAGGTGTCAAACTGGTTTCAGAGTGGGAGTGGTCCTAATATCCCCCAAAGGCAAACCAGTTCCCTTGTCCTTTCGATTAGACTTTCCTTGTACCAATAACATCACTGAGTACGAAGCACTTATAGCTGGCTTACATGCCACGATAGCACTAAAAATTAGACACTTTCATATCCTAGGCAACTCTGAACTTATAGTGAATCAAATAACGGGAACCTATCAGGCCAAGCAAAGTAAGTTGTCTTGGTACTGGGACCTTGCCTTGTCTTTGCTCAGACAATTTTCTTCTTTCACAATAGACAATGTCCCTAGGAGAGAAAATAGACATGTTGATGCCATGGCAAGTGTCGCTTCCTTGGTACCTTCCAAAGAAGATATGAAAGAATACCACTTTGTAGTCCAAGTCTTGCGAACCCTGCGGTTCCCGAAGAACCTGAGGTTGAATTCCCCATGTGTTCCCATGTAGGCTCTGGGGAATGGTTTTCTGATATCTATAACTATTTAAAAACTGGGAACTTCCCTGAAGATGTGACAAAGAATGACTGCACTCACATGAGGAAGCTTTCGGTTTGCTACGTCATCCTATCAGACATCCTTTATAGGAAGGCCTATAATGGCCTACTTCTTAGGTGTCTTACCAAAGCAGAAATACCCCTTGCCCTTAAGGAAGCTCATGCAGGCTCTAGGGGGGCATTTTGGTGATAAATCTCTGACACAAAGATTGATACACATGGGATACTATTGGAAAACAATGGAAAAAGATTTTTGTGACTTTGTCAAGAAGTGCCCTCAATTCCAACAACACAGCCGACTCATTCACGCGCCCACCCAAGAGTTACAAAACCAAACTTCCCCTTGGCCATTCGCTAAATAGGGGTTGGATATTATTGGAAAGATATTACCTCCTTCTTCCAAAGGGCATGCCTTCATCATCACCACTATGGATTACTTCACGAAGTGGGTCGAAGCTATTCTGCTCCAATCCATGAATGTCGAAGCTATCTGTAGCTTCCTTATGAACAACGTCATTTCTTGATTCAGATTGCTCGCTACACTTGTTTCTGACAATGGTACACTATTTAAGAACAATGAAGTGAAGCAATTCCTTGAGAAATTTCAGAACTAGCACTAGTTCTCCACACCCTACTATCCTCAATCTAACAGTCAAGTAGAAGCATCGAATAAAACTCTTGAGCTTATTCTCCAAAAAATAGTTAATAAACATGGTAAAGATTGGCACATTCAATTGATTTATGCTTTATGGGCCTATCATATGAGTGTCCACACAACTATAGGGACAATTTCCTATAACCTCGTGTATGGTGTCGAAGCTATCATTCCCTTAGAATTGGAAATTTTGTCTCTAAGAGTTTCCCTGAAAGGGCTAATTGATAATGAGACCTATTGAGCCAACCACCTGCATTAGCTAGAGATGCTCGATGAGTGTCGTTTATGAGCCCTTGAACATCTTAAAGCTTATCACCAATGGTTATCTAGACAATACAATCAAAGTGTACTCCCTCAAACCTTTAAAATAGGAGATTTGGTTCTTTGTGAAAATAAGAGAAATGTAAATGTGTCGCTCAATCAGAGGGGAAAATTCAGCCCTAACTGGTTAGGCCCTTACATTGTGATTTATGTATATGGCTCAGGCGCCTATGGATTATCATCTATGGATGGAACACCTTTGAAGGAGCCTGTTAATGCTATGCATCTTAGTCGTTACTATGCATAATATACTATGTGTCACCTATGTGGTGCTCTCTCTCTACAAAAAGAGTAGTAGTACTACATATTTTGACATTGTTCATTAACACATTATGATAATTTTGTGTTATGAGTGACCATGTGCATGTGTGTGTGTGTGCATTAGATCATCATTGTATTTAATTAACATACAACCATATGTCTTCAATTAAATCATATTAGTATCTAATAAAAGCATACATCCACATGAGAATATAACATCCATAGCATGAATATATGAGAAATAAAAATCATACACATCTAGATAAACAATGCCATGAAACCAAAATTGATGTATCCATATATGTATATATGTACACAATGTATGTATCCAATGTCATGTACATGTATCGGGCCACTACTACAAAAAAAGAGTGGCTACTCAATATATGTCTATACAGAAAGATCTACAAGTATGTATGAACATGTATGTATCTCGCTACCAAAAATGATGTACACAAAAAATGATGATGGTGATCCCCGATCACTGAAGCGCATGGCTCCTGGACCCCTCTGGCTCTGGTGGATACTCTGGAAGTCGTGGGAGGGGTTGGATGGTAGTCATCTAGCATGAATGATGAGAGCATGATATGGACAAGGCTTCCTACATCCCTTTGATCTCCCCTTGCAAGGAAGATATCATCAGCTCTACCTATCGTAGTTGGTCCCACAGTTGTTGAACCTTTGTCAGACTCACAGTTGATGGCTGCCCATCATGGTCATTGAGACAGCTCTGAAGGGCATCATGTGCTTGCTCAGTTTCATCAACCCTCCTCACTATCGTGTCTCACTCGACGAGCACTGTCCGTAGCTCCCCCGACAACTGGTCGCATTGTCCCCGTACGCTCGTCAGCTCTGTTGTCAATTGGAAAATCTTTGCACCCCGCTCCTCATATGTAGTCTATAGGCGTGCAACTGACTCAAAGCTAGGGGCATGATGCCCTGCGGACACCAGCTGATATGTCTCTAGGACTTACCCCTAAATCAGCACAGCAGGGGTAGCCTCTAATATACACTGAGCTATAAGCCCAGTCCATCCCTGTGCGTCCTCTGCAACCACATAAAAGGAAAAGATATTAGTATCACATGGAATATATATATATAAGATACGTATATCATCAAACTAAAAGTGCAAAACATAGAACAATAAACCATGTATACCTGGATCCCTCGACTGTTATGTCGGGTCAGGGTGAGGCTTGGTGCTCAGACCTGTGTTGCCGACCTCAGTCGCCACTCCTATTGTCGCAAGTGATGTAGCTGTAAAAGAAGAAGGTGGTGTCAAAGAGACAGGGGTCGCCAGTGGGGGATTTGATCTCCTTTGTCGCCTCCTCCTCCTCCTCCTCCCCGGCCTGTTGTTGGCCTCTCCTCCTATCTTGTGGTGGCGAGGCTAGTAAGTCCCCCTGTGGACCAAGGTCCTCTCCTGAAGCACCCTCGTCGAACACATGAGTTGGTTGATGCCTCTCCCACCACCGTGTGAAATCTATGGCTATGCCTACATTATCTGCCACCCCTAAGGGCAAAAGATCATGACTAGGCTCATCATCATCAGAGGGGACTCTATTTGTAATACTTAGGTGAGGGTGGTTTCTGAACCTCACCGTGCTCCTATGGGCCCTAGTGTAGGTGGGAACATCTAGTGGTATGGTCTGTGGTCAGCCATGCTATCGCATGACCCAACTCCAATAGTAGGGCACAATAATATAGTCCCTACGCCCTATCAAAAAAATCTCTGTGTAGGTTCCTCAAATACCTACTATCATCCACCCACCTAAAAAATTGATAAGCCCTCCATCGGACCCTATCTACTATGAGGGTATCAAACTATAGCCGCCAAAACTATAGATCTTTGAATCTCCATTGGCCTATCATGTCATACAAGTGGGCCATGGGGATCTGATATGGCCATAACTATGAAAAGTTGATCAACTGAGTGCACATGATGTGGGAGAAGACCCACACTTACAAAAGTGTGCACGCTATCAGGCTACGGTACTCATAATGCATGTACCGACCCAACTCCTAGTAGAGGTGCGCAAGCATGATACACTCCCAGGAAAAGATAGTCCTACGCTCTACCATCTCTCTGATCATATGGATGAGGCCCCCGTGCAGGTGTGAGCCTTTCCCGTCAATCATGATCAAGAAAGCAACGGTCACAACCATAACCTGGCGAATCAGCAGTGTTGTGGTCCTTGCTTGGTTATACCAATATGTGTAAATGTGGCCCATGTCATCACCACCGTCTGTCCTCCCCGTACAGTAGCAGACACCCTCTGCTTGCTCTTGTGCAGATCGTGTGTCATCTAGGGCCACTTGCCATCCGCGGATGGGTAGTCTGAGGATCCGATAGACATCCTCGAGAGTGATAGTCATCTCCCCAACTGGTAACTGGAAAGATGACGTAGTGGCATCCCACCGCTCCATGAGGGTCATAAGCTCCAAGAGTGTGACCTTGTCCGCTGATAAGTGATCCCTCTGCTCATGGACTAGCCGGAATGCTCACCCTACAGGATGCTCCTGAATCTCTGGGTACTCTTGCCAAAAGTGAAAAAATTTTGAATCAGAACATTGACATTTTACATCAAAAATTGCAAAAAATCATTAAGACTTATGCACGACACGTAGACGTCTGCGCACCACGCATATGTCCCTTACCACCATGGTTGCCTCAAAGACGAGATCATGTATCTGAGGCGACAATGCAAAAGTGGGATGAGAGTGCTTATCTTAGACAACAACGTAGTTTTGGGAGGCGGGCGCATGAAAAAATGCCTGCACACCTCACCAACAGAAAAAAATATATAAAAATGCATCAAAAATCACTAAAAATGAGAGTTTGCAACTTACCTGGTCCACCTCGTGGCCCTCGGTGATGTCCCAACGTAGTTGCTCCAACCTCAGTTCCTCATACTCTCTCTTGCTAGGCATTTTCCTAACTTTTCTCTCACAAAATTCAACAATTTGCTCGCGGGGAATAGTGAAAATGACCCTTCTAGGGGCCCACCTACGTATATATAGGCCCCCCCAGGGCCCATTTTCCATAGGACTTGTGGCTTACTGGTTTCTCCTGAATTTTTCTCACTATGCCAGGGGAAAACTCAGGAGGGGGCATAAGGTCATCTCTTGATCATATTTTCTTCTGAATCGACGACTTTCTTCTTGATCATTCCTCTCTCCATGGTAGCTTTCTTCTAATTTTTTGAAGCTAACCTAAAATTTCAATTTTGCAGGATGAAACATTCAACAATTTCACGACTGTTTAGATGTTGTTGTCGAGCTCAGATGTTGGGGGAATCTTAAGTATCAATCAGCTTGGTTGTGGTAGCTGCTATGGTCTCTCATTGTTGGCATGCAAATCTATAAAATTTGAAAATTTGGGTGAAATTTTTCTTTTCTACTTTAGTGAGGCTAATTTTTTCAAAATCGAGCTGACTAAAGTGGGGGAAAAATGTAATATCATAGAATTGCACCTAGGGGCAATTCCATATTTCCACATTTTTGCCTAGCATTTATGACACTCCAAAACATTAATGACAAAACCCCTTGAGTTAGAATTTTGCGATTCTGACTTTAGGAGGACAAGTGGCTGAGCAACAGAAGCCTAGCGATGCATTCCCCAAGAATAAAGGCTTTGGACGAACGTGCGGAACGCAGATGTCTGTGCGGAACGCTAGCGTCCTGGTCGTTTTTCAAGCTCGAAACGTGGAATCTAGAAGGTTAACCCCTATGACACAGGTCCTGGCGGTTACATTCTGAAAGTAACGGCTCTTTGTCGCCTATGCAAGCATAAGAACCTCTTTTTGCCTCTCATTTGGATGTTGGAAGATTTGAGGACGACACACTCGCTCTCATTCAAGTTCCTACTACCACTTTGAGATTTGTTCTTCTTTGATAGCAGTGCATTCACAGGCGAAGCCATGCTAGACTGAGGTCCCCCCTGCAACAGCAACAACTCTCAAGCAAGCACTTAGCGGTGCGTTCGCATGCTCCAGAGAGGACCTTGGCCTGTGGGTAACGTTTTCTCTCCCTTTCTCACTTTCCTTTTACAAGCATTTGTCTACTCTTTAGTGGTGTGAGTTCTACTCCCAAGCAGGTATTGCTTTCACCACACGCTTATCGTGGTGCAGGTTCTACTCCTCGAGTGGGTATTGCTTTCACCACATGCTTTGCTTTCCTTTCCAACTTGGTTGTTCATGGAGGTGGGAACACCAAAGTGGGGTCTGACTGAGGCAAACCCCTATACAACCACCCAACAACTTTCTCCTTGATCTTTTGTGTGTAGGTTATGGGAAAGGAGCTTGGAGTGAAGATTCGAGTGTCCAAGAAAAGGGTAAGCTTTCTCTGAGTATCATGATATTTCCTTCAGTATTTGGCTTTCTGGTTAGTTAAGAATTCTGTTTATATCACTCCTGAGGTTGTGAGTAGGATTTCTTTTTGTCTGTTGAGTTCCTGAGTTCTCTTTTGCTCGAGATGCTAGTGTGACTTTCAGAGGACAGTGCGCCACATTGGCGTCCTAGATCTGAGCTGACATCCTCTGGCCGACAGCTCTCTCTCTCTTCTAGTACATAAAACTTCTGATCCGACTCTCTCAAAACCTCTGACTATTTCCTTTGAGACATAATTATGTTCTTGGTTCCTTATCATTTTGCTATCCTGAGGTGTATAAGGGCAGTTCGTTCCCTGGTGATCTCTTGAGAAAGGAGAGACCCGTGTGCAGTGAATCCCTCTTATATCACAAATAATAATTGTTAATGATAAATAATACATTAGTTATTAATAATATATAATATTAATTATCAGTTTATTTATATCATGATATATAATATATTTTATGTATCATGAAAATTGACAACGAAATAAACAATAGATAACCAAACACAATTAAATTTCTAAAATAACCAATGAAGTGTAAGGAAAATCAAACAAATAAACTAATGGAAACCTACATGTGACCTTGTTGAGCTCCATTGTTCTTCAATTTTACCTTGAAAAATGGTTTATGTGGTTGCTCTTAGATTTTTAGCACAAAGAACTTTAAAATGATGTGTATAGATTTATTGCAATGAGTGAGAGAGGAATTTATAGATTTCAGGTGATATTGACCAACAGTTGAGATTGAATGTGAAACTTAAATGATCAATAGCTAAGAATGTTTGAGAGGAATTGATGAGGAGTTAATTGATTACATGATTTGAGCTAATTGATCATATGGATCAGTTAAGAGGATTGATTCAAGAGATAAGTGTGGCTGACTGTTAGTGAAACAAAATAGATTGGATAGATGACTAAATTGATTGAAGAGTGAACTCAAAGTGAATGAGAGTTGACTGGTGAGGTGGAAATGCATGAGTAATTAATAAACAACTAAATTGATTAAATAATATTTCAAGTGCAAAGGGGAAAATAAATAAAATTGATAATTTTATTTATTTTAGAAGAAGATAAAGTTGAGAAGAATAATTAGTTTTAATTAAATAATTATGGATCACTGTGTATGATCCAAAATGTTGATTTAAAAATATGCATAGTTTAATATAGAAGCTCACTTATTTTCTAATTGATGGACTGTAGAAAACTAATACCTACTAATAATTATTCAATTAATGTGATCTGGGAAAAGATTAATGTTGAGATAAATTAATTAAATAATTAAAATTATTTAACTAATAGAGGAAAATGGTGAAATAGATAATTTAATTAAATAATTCAAAATTATTTAATTAAACATAGAAATGCAGAGAAAATTTGAAATTTAAATAATTAAAAATTATTTAATTATACAAGATGAAGTAACATTAATTTAATTAAATAATGAAGTTATTTAATTAAATCTAGTAGACAGATTGATGAGACTTGATGATGAAAAATGATGATGTTTCAGAAGAAATATGTTAGTCAAATTTAGGTGTCTATATTTTACCCCTCTTTGAGAGAATGCATTTTTACAACATTGTTTCAAAGGAAGTACATAGGATTTTGTGATAAAATGCCCTAGTTTGCCCCAACAAATGAATAAACGGAGATAGGATGCCCCCTCAAGAGGTTGATGAAAAAAATAAATTTTTAGATCAAACTCATGAAAAGGTGTGATGAAGTTAGTTAATTGGATAAAATACATAAATTTAGATGAAGTGTTGTTGGGGGATGCAGTGAAGGACATAGGATAGATGAGGGGGAGGGAGGGTGATGAGGTGGGTAGATGTAATTAGGGATAGCCAATATAAATAGCATGATGGGGGGACCACTATCCTCATTTGTACTCCTAGCATTTGAGAATTTGAGAGCTCTAGAGTTATCGAGAGTGAAGGTGTAGAGATAATGGAAAGCATTCTAGTTGGAGATCATCACGCGGAGAGCGTCAAGACATATGGATGGAGAGATGAAGCTCTAGCAGATGTATGTACCCCTACTCAACTTTTGATTTGTGCATTTGAAGCTTTTATTAGATGTAGGTTTAGTTTTTTAAATGTGTCGTAGGAGTAGTTTGGCACAAATGACGCTGAAAATGGAGAATTTGACACATTATTGGACAATTTAAGGGAAAATTTGTGCAAATGACACACTTTTGTATAATTTTCCTACAATTGTGCAATTGAAAATAGGTAGTGTAAATGAATTTTGTGACACATATCAAATTTTTGTGTAGATGTTTTATTCTTATGCATTTGATGCCAAAAATGACATAAATGTTTAGAGTTGTGCATTTGTTGAAAATGGTATAGATGTTTGTTAGGTTCTAGTTGATTATTAGAACGACATAATTGAAAATTTTAGTTGTTGATCAATGGAATAGAAGAATATTAGGTTTCAAATAATAGGTTATTGATTAGCATGGCTGATAAAGTGTGTGAGATAGATGTGTTAGAAAATATGTTTACAATACATCCACTCTAACTCCTCTTCAATCCGACAACATTTATGTACCTGTAAAACATCTCATAGTGTCTCCAACTCAACCCCTCAATATTTAGACTCATGGGGGCTCAAAATACCACCATAAAATATTACCATGGGTCAAAACAAGATTAAAAAATACCATGGTAAAAATCCATTTGACTCGTTGCACGCCATGGTCTCTTACATGACATTATGTCTTACAAGTTTTCATAAGAATCCCTAGAAAATAGGAGATGCTCTTACATGTGTCATAAACCATCAATAGCTTATACAAAGATTATCTTACGTGTGTCATAGATGATTCTCATGTCTAAAATGATATCCCCCACTTTTAGCCCTTATAGTTGTCATAGAATCCGTCATAACATCCTTAAAAATAGGCTTTCCATGTTATACCACTAAGTGGGTATCTTTTGACAACTAATAACTTATTTTTCAAGGCACTAACATGTGACAAAAGTGCCAACTCAAAATCTCATGCCCCTTTTGATGGAGCACAATTATTTAATAACATAAATAATATTTATCCATGGGAAAAACTAAAGTAATAATAAATAAACAACTTAGGAATTTCCAAGGTTGAGACACCTTGATTCCCAACATTCTTCCACTTGTCGAATACCTTGCAAGAGCTAGGGGAATCACACCATCATGGAATAAACTAGGTACAAGAAACAAGGTCTGTGACCTCTTTGCACCAAATGAACTTATCTATGTTCATAGGTTTGGTAAGATAATCTGCAACATTAACCTCAGTGTCAATTTTCTTCAACTCAATTTTTCCATTAGCAACCATTTCTCAAATAAAATGGTATTGTACATCCACATGCTTTGTCTAAGCATAATACATAAGATTCTTGGCTAAATGAATTGCACTATAGCTATCACAACCAATCTAAAATGTCCTGCAATAGAAACCAATACCTACACACAACCTTTGTAGCCATACTACCTCCTTAGAAACATGGGTAGCAACCATATACTCTGCTTCAGTAGTGGATAAAGCAATTGTAGGTTGTCTTTTACTCATCCAACTCATTGCTCCTCCAAACAAAGTAAACACATACCCTCTAGTGGACCTTCAAATATCCAAGTAATTATAAGTACCTCTCAAATATATAAATACCCTCTTAACAAAAGTCCAATGCTCTTTACCTAAGTTAGACATAAACCTGCTTAGAACTCCCACTGCTTGGGCTATATCTAGTCTAGTGCGAATCATTGCATACATTAAACTAGCAATGACACTAGCATAAGGAACCTTAAACATATCCTCAAGATCATCATCAGTATTAGGACACATATCTAAGCTCAACTTAGTACCAACCAGAAATGGAATACAAACTGGCTTACAGTTATGCATATTAAACCTCGATAAAATAGCATCAACATACTTACTCTAACTTAACCAAATCTTTTTGTGACTTTGATCCTTGTTGATTTCCATCCCAAGAATGTATTTTGCAGCCCCCAAGTCCTTTATATCAAATGTTCCAGAAAGCTATTTCTTGAGCTCACCAATCATCACCTTGTTGCTACTAATAAACAAAATATCATCAACATACAAGATAATAATTAGGATATGATCATCAATAACCTTAATGTACACATAATGATCCTCTTCACTCCTACGAAAACCCAACTTTAAAGCAAAAGCATCAAACTTCTGATACCACATCCTCGATGATTGTTTCAAACCATACAAAGATCTCTTTAACCTGCAAACCAAATTTTCTTTTCCCTTCACAACAAAACCATTAGGCTGTCACATATAAATCTCCTCCTCAAGATCCCCATACAAGAAAGTAGTTTTAACATCCATTTTCTCTATCTCAAAATCACAAGTAGCAAAAATAGATAATAAGAATCTAATAGAATTTAATTTAGTGACAGGAGATAAAATTTCACCAAAATCAACTCCCTCTCTCTGGGAGTAGCTCATAGCCACTAATCTGGCTTTGTATCGCTCTAATTGACCATCTGCTCCAAATTTCTTTTTAAATACCCATTTTCATTTGATGGGATTTCTTCCTTTGGGAAAACTAACAAGATCCCAAGTGTTACAATTATCTAATGTCATCATCTCCTCTTGCATGGCCTACAACCAAGACTCATTTTCCTCTAAAGAGAGAGCCTCCCTGAAATATCTCAGTTCATCATCAGTACACAGCAAAGCAAAAATACAACAAAAATCAGGTGGGCTATACTTGTTGACTGGATTTCGTTGTCTTGCGGATGTTCTGAGAATAGGAGTGTGAGGCTCTTGTTGTTCTTGACCTTTCTCAACCTCTTCCTGATTTTCTTCCTCATGTACTTCGGTTTGATTAACAAACTCATCTGATACCTCATCTTCTTCCTCCTCATCCTTAAGTTCAACTCTTTGTTCTTCCCGAGGTGCATCTTCTTGATTAATTTCAAAATGCACTCTTTTTTCCTTATCTTTTTCCTTTGGTTGTTAAGGATTAGAAATAACACTAAGCTTCCTAAAAATCACATCTCTAGAAAAGATATTTTTCTTGGTTAGAGGATTCCATAACTTATAACCTTTTACATTATCACTATATCCAATGATAATGCACTTTTTTAACTTTTGGATCCAACTTAGTTCATTTTTCTTTAGGCACATGAACATAAGCCTCACATCCAAATACCCTTAAATGTGAAACAAAAGGTTTCTTACTTATCCAAATTTCATAAGGTGTTGTTTCAATAGCCTTACAAGGAGATCTATTCAACAAGTAATAAGCAATACTTACAGCTTCTGCCCAAAAGCATCTATCAAGCCATGAACTATGTAGCATAATTCTGACTCTTTCCATAATTGTCTGATTCATCCTTTTTGCCACTCCATTCTGTTGAGGAGTGTAAGGAGTAGTTTTCTATCTAACAATTCATGCATTCTTACAAAATTCATCAAATTCCTTAGAACAATATTCCCCTCCATTATCAAACCTCAAAACATTAATATTACAATCTGTTTGCTTTTCAACTAAGGCTTTAAATTCTTTAAACTTAGTGAAAACTTCAGATTCATGCATCATAAAATATAACCAAGTATATCTTGTAACATCATCAATGAAGTAGACAAAATATATAGATTTTCCAATTGATTCCACATCCATAGGACCAAATACGTCTAAATGAATAATTTCCAATTTATTCTTAGATTTAGTACTACTTGAAGCAAAATATTTTTTGTTTTGTTTACCAAACACACAATGTTCACATAAATCAAAACTCTCATCGGAATTGGAAAAACCGTCTAACAAATTTTTATTCAAAATGGTTTTAAAACCAATCTCACTAATGTGGCCCAATCTACGGTGCCACAACATATAAGTATTTTCATATTTTTTAGTTACATTGGTAGAGTTAACAATAGTAGTGGCTTCAAGCCTAAATAGAGTCCCCTTTCTTGTCTCTCTTGATATCACCAGACTTCCTCTTACCAATCTACAACCATGCTTATCAAATGTTACATTTATTCCCAAATCATTCAACTTCAAAATTTAAATCATATTTATAGATACTCTAGGAACATGTAAAACACTAGGGAGGTTTTTAATCCTCCCATCACTAAAACACAACTGAATCTTACCCCTTATGACAATAGGATATGAGGAGTTATCACCAAGGTATATTTCACCTCCATCATATTTTTCATATGTGAAAAACCACTCCTTATGAGGAGTCATATGAAACAAGCATCGTGAATCAATTAACCAGTTTTCATTAGTCATAGTACGAAGACAAGAAACAAAAGCTTCATCACCTGAATTTGAGGATTTCTCTATGGAGGAATCAACTAGTTTCTTTGGATTTTTGCATTTCTTCTTCACATGTCCTCTTTTTCCACAGTTTTAGCATTTCACTCTATTATTCTTTCCAAGAGTCTTAGATCTACCCTTAGACTTATCCTTAGGCCCATTCTTATCTCCTTTAGACCCTCTTTCTTTAGGCCTTCCCTTGACATTGAGAGCATCACCTGAACTATCCATAGCCTTTTTCCTCATTTCCCGTGACAACAAAGTTGCTACAAGCGCATCCATCTTTGGATCTTCAATGTTAGCAATGATAGTAAGTACAAAATTATCCCAAGACTCAGGTAAATAACAAAGAAGCATAATGCATTTATCTTCTTCTTCAACATTAACATCAATAAAGGCTAGTTGACTCAAAACCAAATTAAAAGAATTTAAATGCTCGGTTATAGATTCACCTTCCCTCATCTTAAGAGAAAATAATTTTTGCTTCAAGTAGAGTTTATTTACCAGAATTTTCGCTGATATATCTCACCTATCTAGTCTCACAAAGCATATGCAATCTTTTCCTTTGAGACATTCAGGAGAACAAAATTAGAAAGTAACAATCTGATAGTACCACATGCATTTTTATCTATCTTCTCCCAATTTTTATCACTCATTTTCTCGGGTTTCTTTTCATTTTTTATAGCCACCCATTAATCTCGTTCTTTAAGGAGATCCTCCATTTTTAGCTTCCACAACTCAAATCCAACTCCATTAAATTTTTCTATGTCCAAACGAATTTGCAACCATGGTTTAACACAAAAAACTGCAAAAAATAGATCAACCAAAACTCCCACTATAGCTAAAAAAAAAATCGTTCTACCACCCAAGACACAAAAATGGCTAGGATTTGATACCAAATGTTAGTAAATGATAGGTGAAAAACAATAATAGAAGCTTAAAACAAATGTAAATAAGATCTAACAGTGTTAACCATATGGAGTTTAAATAAACTATAACAATGAAATGCAACAACGAAAAGATGAACACATAACATAGTGTTTAACATGGAGAAACTCTTTTGAGAAAGAACTCCACCAAAGAAGAGATGAATAGCTTGTATTAATAGAAAATATGTTTACAATACATCCACTCTAACTCCTCTTCAATTTGGCAACATCTATGTACCTGTAAAACATCTCATAGTGTCTCCAAATCAACCCCTCAATATATAGACTCATGGGGGCTCAAAATACCACTATTAAACATTACCATGGGTCAAAACAAGGTTCAAAAATACCATGGTAAAAATCCATTCGACCCCTTACATACTAAACATGGTCTCAAGTACATGACATTACACCCTCTTACAAGTTGTCATAAGAATCCCTAGAAAATAGGAGATACTCTTACATGCATCATAAACCATTAATAGCTTATGCAAAGATTCTCTTAAGTGTGTCATGGATGATTCTCACGTCCAAAATGATATCCTCCACTTTTATCCCTTATAGTTGTCATAAAATTTGTTATAACATCCTTAAAAATAGGCTTTCCATGTTATACCACTAAGTGGGCATCTTTTGACAACTAATAACTTATTTTTCAAGGCACCAACATGTGGCAAAAGTGCCAACTTAAAATCTCACGCCCCTTTTGATGGAGCACAATTATTTAATAACATAAATAATATTTATCCATGGGAAAAACTAAAGTAATAATAAATAAACAACTTAGGAATTGTCAATGTTGAGATACCTTGATTCCCAATAAGATGTAGGATGGTCGTGAGCCTCTAATATCTTGAGAGACATCTAGATGCGATTAGGTTGAGGTGGCATCTCATCAAGGATGAGAATTTTTTTTTAGGACTAGTTGGACTATATTACATCACCTGTATTTCTGCGATTCAGATGAATAGGGGGATGATGACTGCATTGGTTGACTAGTGGTACATTGAGTAGAGCTCATTCTTGTTGCCTACTAGAGAGGAAATCATTACTCTCAAGTACATGTAGAGAATATTAAAAATCTTGATCTACGGTGAACAATTTGTTTATGATAGGAATCGTGGAGAGGGCACCCTTATCTGAGTAAACATGACAAACAACTTGGGCACAAAGGATTATGAGATTATCTTGGGCTATATGTAGGCACATTTTTACACTCTACCAATTTTGATAAAGACAATGATTGATGGCATATTTGTACTTAACAATAGGGGTCATGAATTCACCATTAGTTATGGGATAATGATAGAGAGGATGATTAATGAGGGTGTGACATATGCTTGGGCTCCCTATATATTGATAAATATATCATTAGCTACATCAAGTAGTTTACCAACTTGGAGAGAGCATAGGTTGTGGTGTTACTCTCTTGTATATTTGGGCATGAGAGCATATAGTGATTACTAGACTAGTAGCCAACAAAGCATGAGAACCTTGATACCATTTTGTATGGAGATATGATGGTGTGGTGACCCAATGTAGGTTGGGGGATGTTCCTTATTAGAGATGAGCGATAGATGACATGGTTAGTTTTACCTAGAGGCCATGAAGATAGTGTGAGACATGGTTTTATGATGGAGGCCATCTCCCATAATATAAATAGATCGGATATTTGATTGGGAAATCAACATAGATCATAGTTATATCTTCATGATCGAGTTTGCACACAATTTGAAGAGTGATAGGATGCACTCATGTTTGAGGATCTACACACTAGGTCGCAAAGATAGGTCACATATTGGGGGAAATGATTAGTCCAAACACAACCATTACTGACTTTATGGGGTTAGTATCAGTTCAATGGGTACCATGACCATATGTTATTGATGCTAGGACTACACCAAGATATGCTACTTGGTGGATTGGGATGAGGTCAACTCGGTTGAAAAATTCAATAGGAGGTGATGGGAGATGTGATAGGGAGGAGGGAAGGAAAGGTAGGTGAGGACATCGTCAAGTGGATCAAGTTGATGATGGGGGAGTAGGAGGAGGAGTAGGGGATGATGGTGGGGGTGGAGGAGGAGGTGGAATAGCAGCAACAATGGTGCCTCCAGTGGATTAGTTACCCAGTGGTCAATAGGTTACAAGGGATGGTGGATAGGTTGTGGTGCTATAGGCCTAGGTTTAAGGTTTAAAAGCTCAATTAGCAAGTGTGCAAGTGTAACTAGCTAGCATGGAAATAGAGAGGGACTTCATAGTTATTAGATTCTAGTAGTTATAGTAGTCTCTCTTCAAGATATAAGATGTAGTCTAAGGGTCAACAATGGAAATGATATCATAGATCATGAGATCAATGTAGGAGGCACTATATTATAGGTCTCTATATGAGGGATTAGTACTATTAGAGTGTCAAGATACTAGCTTCACCTACAACAAATCAAAGAGATCAAGATATCATAGATCAATGAGTGAGGGTGTGGTGGGGCCACGACCTCCTAGACTGTCATGGGGGTAGAGTGGAGATCAAGGATAGAGAGGGACAAGACTATCAGGGTTGTAGCAACCAGGACCATCGAGGTCATAGTAGCTTGGCCCTTCTCATTTTGAGGGAGGGAGCTCCCTAAAGTCCTTATGTTATAGATGATATTTTGTAGACACGTTATAATTTTTGCCTACGAGCCATTGTATTGTATATTTATGGCTTATGAGCCCATGTACAAACTTGTATAGCAATGTATCAAGATATTATTTTAGATATATGAGACGAGATTCATTTTTTGTGGTGAAACTTATGCATGTTATGGGATGATGTTATGATACATATTTGATTTTGATATGTAATGGATTTATGTATGTACTAGTGATCCTATTTGATGCTATGATAAATAATGTGATGGATTTATGATGATGCTTAGACTAGATATTAATATGATGTAATGCTATGATATTTTTATATTTTTGACCATGTGATGATGACCTATATGATGTCTATGGTAATGGATGCAAGATATATGCATGTGATTATATCTATAGATGTGGGACATACGATATATTGATGGATTTTTTAAGCTATGAGTATGTGGATTTAACATGTATATGCATGCACGATATATATGGATGCTATGGATGCACTATATTTTGTCTTTGGTTGTGTCATGATACATGTATGATTGTGAGTTAGTATAGTAGAAGATAGTGATGAGATGGGTATTGTTGATTGGTATCACGTAATGATATGTATGATGAATCAAATGAGATAGCTACTAGATATGAGATAAATGGGTAGAAATAGATTGATTTGGATGGATATAAATATTGATATATATTGTGCTTTTTGTGTTTTTTTATCATCATAGAGAATTTTATTGTTGCAAATGGATATATGTAAATCAAGGTATGAAAAACCATGGTGACTTTTGTATCCTTTCCATAGACATTGACACTACAAACAATAAGGATTGTCCTCATATATACTAGACATAATAGAATCTTATTGAAATATGTGAGGAAAATGAAACTTAAATCATATTATCCCTAATGAAAAAAAGGTATTTAAATAACCTTATATATAATAATTTTGTTAATGCTAGAATCCATCCCAACACACACAAGGAATGTATGTGCCCCAGTAATGCAATAAGAATAGTCCATAGACATGTAATAGAAAAGTATTGACCTGGCCTCATTCTTTCTCCTTTAATCTCGTGGAGATATCATCAAGCAACATATGAATATGGCAATCGATAGATCAATCAAAATTAAAAGACTATTGACCAAAAAAATCAACAACCATAGATCGTCTTGCCAAAAGATATGTGCTCAAATATGGTGATGCTTGTTGGTAGAAAGACACATGTTTCAAGGAATGATAGTTTGGATAATATTGGCTAAAGTTGGTTAGGAAACTAGGAGGCTAGTTTAGTAGAAGTCTTTTTTTTATGATTATGTCAGGAATGCTCTATGTCCTTAGGTAAACATGTTCTCGTAGTTGCTTGATTTTCATGTCCATGCATTGATAATTTACTATAGCAATGATGTTCAATGAATGTAATATAGGTTTATTATGGTTTGTGATAAGTGAACTCATTTATTATGGATGATATGTGATGATGACATGGTAGATGTGAAAGGTTTTCCCTCTAATACCGTCTCCAAGGATCCAATTTGAACACTAGGTCGAGGAATTCCCCTAGTTAGGTATATGATTTGTTTATTATGGGATGGATAATGTGAAACTTAGTATGAATTAAGATGGATTGGAATGACCCTAATATCAATAATTATCAATCCATGATAGGGGTGATAGGTGCATGAAATGGTTTAATTATGAATGGATTGGATGAAGATGCTAATAGATGGTGGATAGTGGCTTCTACACATGGCGCCTATGAATAGGTTTTCACCATGGTACTTACCCAAGGTGCCACCAAAGTGTTTTTCACCATAGGGTAGATTATTTCACTTTACTTTTGACTCTTTTTTTTTCTATTTTTTTACATTTTCTATTAGGATACTCGAAGGATCATACACATAATTTCATTAGGTGAATTATATTGATGATTTCATCTAGTGGTTCACCCTTAGGTGTAGCTAGTTGGTATGCTTCACATCTATCATTTGTTGTAACAAAGAAAGGTCATTGGTAGTTTGGTTCAAACTTACCTTTATTTTCATGATTTTTTTTATTCTTATGGTTCTCCTTAAGTACTAGATCTCCTATCTTAAATTTTTGGGATATGAACTTGTTATAGCTATGATGAAAGTAGTTTTGATAAGCTTGTAGATGATTAAGAACCTAAAGATGCCTTTTTTTTAGCATTTCTAAGTCATGGGGTTTATATTTTTTGTACTCTTCATAACCAATGGTAGATATAGAGAGACCCTCAGTGATGGAATTTTGACCTCTATAAAATAGATGGCTTTCGCTCCAAAAACTAATGAATATGGAGTGTATCATCTTGTGTGTGGATACTAGTTCGATATGCCCCTAAGTCGGGGTTAAGATGGATATGACAATCTCGACCAATGTCATTGAATCTCTTTTTGAGGATCTTTAGGATTATTTTATTTGACACTTCAACTTGGATGTTACTTTGATGGTAATATAGGGTGGAGAATTTATGTTGGATATGGAACTTATGGAAAAGTTTTCAAACCTCTTTATTTTTGAAAGGTCACCCATTGTCAGTGACAATGGTTGAGGTACATTGTATTGAAAAATGATATAATTAAGTATGAACTTAGCTATTTGCTTTCTAGTGATGTGTGAGGGGAATGGATTCAATCCATTTTGTGAAATATTATGTCACATTGATAATGAATTTATGACCATTAGATGATGAAGGATGGATCTTACCTTTGAGGTTGAGTCCTTGTTGTGAAAAGGGCCATAATGTAGTAATTTTTTGTAGCTCATGTGTTGGTGGATGAATGAGGTCTCCATGCTATTGAAATTTTTGACACTTTCTAGAAAAATGATGGGTCTCTTGCTCCATTGTAGGCTAATAATAACTAGTTCTCACAAGTTTCTCAGCTAGATTAGGACCATCCAAGTGTGCCCCCCAGATACCATAATGTACCTCATCCAAGGAAATATAGGATTCATCCAAGTTTAGATACTTAAGGAGGGTACCGTTAAGACTCCTTTGATAAAGTGTATCCCCAAGTATTATGAAGCAAGATGAGTGTAGATAATGAAATTTTTTCACTGATTGGAGGATAAATCAAACAAAAGGATATTATGATATAGGTATGTGTAAATATCTTGATAACAAGGAGATTTGGGGCTAACGATTTCACACGAGTTAAAATTTTGGGACATCAAATGCGGTCAAGAGTTGTTCCACTAAGAACTCACATTGTTGAGTATTATGTGGCATGTCTAAAAGAGACCCAATAATTGTCATTGCATTGACTGCTTTGTTAGCTATCTTGGGAATTTTCTTAAATAATATATGGGTAAAGCACTCCTTGAAAGTGTCCACCATTTTCTTGTATGGTTGGAGTTTCTCATCCTTAGTTGGGTAATCATCATTCACCTATCTGATAACTAACTAGGAATCGCCAAAAACCTGTAGTTCCTTAATCTACCATTGTATTTTCATTCTCAATCCAGTGATCAATGATTCATATTCAACAATATTATTTATTCAAGGGAATGATAGTCGATATGATTTTGGGATACAATCACCTTTTAGGGTAATAAATAGTACACTTGCTCCTAACCCATGGTGAGTATAAGAACTATCGAAGTATAATTTCCATAAATGATAGGGAATCACAATCAATATTCCTTCATCCAAGAAAATAGATACTAATGGGTGATCCACAATTGTAGGGTTGTCCACTAATGATCAACAATCACTTTTCCCTTTATAGCCTTTATGATTACATATTCATTGTCAAATTTGTTGAGGATCATGACCCATATCGCTAGCCTACCTACGAGTGTTGCTTTGTTTAACATATATTTTAAGGGATCAATCTTGGTGATGAGATTGGTTTGATTATTTAACATAATATTTTGTAGCTTCTGGGAAACAAAAACAACTGTCAAACATGCATGTTCAGTAGGAGTATAATTGAGCTCATATCCTACTAAGGAGTGACTGATATAATATCCAACCCTTTCTTTTCTTGAAGAGTCATGAAAGTAAATCCTCTAATGCCAAAGTGGTAATGTAAATGCATAGTAACAATGGTTTTCTTTGAACAAGAGGCATCAATACTAGAGGAGAAGAAAGCTAATTCTTCAACAATTGGAAAGCTTGTTAACAATTTTCATCACATTTGAAGGTGACACCCTTATGCAATAGATGTGTGAAAGGATGACACTTATTAATTGGCTAAGAAATGAATTGACAAATGGAATATAGTTTATCTTGTAGGCTACACAATTTCTCTAGATTTGTAGATGGAGGCATATTCATTACAACTTTAACCTTTTTAGGATTAACCTCTATGCATGTGTGAGAAACAATATAGCATAGTAACTTTCTTGAAGTAACCTCAAAGACACACTTCTTTGGATTCAAACTAACACTATATTTTTCAAGTCTATCAAATATTTGTGCAAGCACATCTAGATGATCTTCCCTTGTAGTCAACTTAGTTGATAGATCATCAACATAATCTTCCATGAGGGCATGCATCATATCATGAATATTGTGGTCATAGTTTGTTAATAGGTAGCTCCAAAAATTTTAAGACCAAAGGGGATGGAATTTTAGTAGAAGGTACCCTATGGACATGTGAAATTTGTTTTGTGTTGATATTCTATGGCTATATAAATCTTGAAAATCCATCCATAAGAGATAGCATCCCATGTCATGTTGTTAGATCCACAATCATGTCTATGTTGGGAAAAGGGAAATTATCTTTTGGATATGCATTGTTAAGGTGTCTGAAGTCAGTGCATATATGAATGCCCCTAGTTGGCTTGGTAACAAGTACAAGGTTATATATCCATTCAAGATAGTCAATAGGTATAATCAAGCCTACATCTAGTAGTTTCTGGAGTTTTTCTTTGACTAACAATAAGATCTATGGATACATTTTGTATAGCTTCTCCCTAACCAAGCTTGCCCCCAAGGCTACCATTAGGTGATGAAGAACTAACACTAGATCTAATCCTAGCATATCCACATAGGACCATGCAAAATTCACTTTTTTTTCCCTAAAATAATATCATGAACTTAGTCATCTTTTGATTAGATAGTGACGCTACAAAGTAAGTTATTCTAAGATTGTTTGTTGTGCTAATGTTGACTTCTTTAGACTTTTTTACAAGCATTGGTGATCTCTCTTGATTTCTATAAAAGGAGAGAATGACAAGCCTTCCATCCTTATATGCCTTAGAATTTTTTTCACCAGTGGATATGTCCTTTGTTTTTACTTTTTTATGGTCTGCAAGTGTCGCGTGACAATTTCAGCAGGGGAAGTTATATTTTTGTGACTAGAAGGTTTGGAATTCTCTCCAAAGTATGTCATGTTGTCAAGATCTACAGTGAACCAAACTCTATAATCCCAAAGTTGAATTCCATCTCATATCCCCATGAACTCAACTATGGCTTCATCATTTTGGAATATATCTAGCCTCAGAGGTTCTCGTTGATCCAAATCCATGAGTTGAGGGTAGACTAATGAAATAATATTGTTGGATGGTGTGAGGTTAAAATATATGGATGATAATGTTGTTCAACACCCAGAATATTGAGAGGGGTGAATTAGTATTCTTTGAAACCACTTAAACATTTAAACATTCATTCAATTTGTAGTAGGAAAGGAAAGCATGAAAGCAACCATCAAAAGCACATAACACATGAACACTAGATTTTATGTGGAAATCCCAAAAAGGGAAAAACCACGGTGAGGGTTAGCTAACAATATATTATAACTAGTTATAAGATATTATATAAGTGCTTACTGTAGGTGGAATCAGTGTCCTAGTGGACTCATTACCCACAAAAATAATAAAATACAAAAGAGAGGGGTGACACACAACCAAAGGTGAACTGTTACAAATGCATCTACAACATGCTAGACTATAGTTCCACTAATGCTCAATATATAGAGTCAACACACTTCATATCACTTTTCTCTAACACTTTTCTCTACTTTGTATTCACATCACTTTCAATAATTTTCATCAACAATACTTGTGTTCAAACTCTACAAAACTGAAATAAACTTGCATATATATCCATCACATTCACAAACACCTATAACATCAATTAGGTTAGCCTAATTAGATGTATCATGCAAAACACAACTTGTCAGCTCCCAATCAACCATGCACACCTTACACCTTAATTCAAAAACATGTAACACCTCAAATAGGTTAGGGAAGACCTATAATAGCTCCCTTATAACATATCAATACATACTTAACCTCTGCAATACCCCAAATATATTAGGTTGTTGTTGTTGGTGACCTAACATCAAAATTCACCAACAGATCAATCACAAATTGACATGAGGACCACCAAACTTCACACCACTTGGAACATAGGTGCATAGATAACACCTAATAACACTTCCACAAATCCACAAGACAAAATATTATTCCATGGTGAAGTGCAGACTCATCAAAGCATACACTCTACACTGGAAATATTGTCACTGGAAAACCAAATATTTTGTCATTCATAACTTTTACACTAGAAGGTAAAACAATGTGAAAACTTGTATTTAGACTCCTCTAACATCCAAAAAAAATTCCTTAGAACCACAGAGCAAGATTCTTCAAGGCGGACCAATGCAGATCAAAAAACGGATTTCCTATTTATTGAAAACTGTGTTTTGACACTTAGCCAATCTTCAACTCAACTATCTGCACTAAATCAAAGATTCTTGCATCTAAGCACTGGATTAACATATTTATGTATGCTCATGCTTCACCAATTGGTCTACATATCGATCTTCATACCAAATCATAATGTTGACATCAATGACAACACTATATCTGCATACTTTACATTCATGCTCATGTCGCCGACAAGTATATCAATGACAAACTTCTAACAATCTCCCTCTTTATCATTGATGGCAACATGCATCCATTCTTCTCCAAAACTTTTGAACTATTCCCCCTCTTTGACATTAAGGGAAAAGGGCACATACATATAGTTTGTTCTTTGCTCCCTCTTTCATGACTTTCATGATTTTGCATACACATATACTCCCCTTGACTGATATATACATGTCTGAAGGAGAGTAACAAAATTTCAAAATCTTGGCCAACTCCCCCAAATAGTGTTATCCACCAAACCGGATCAAAATTTGTACTAAGACACTATCCTCTAACATCCACATATATACAATTTGAAATCTAAATATGAAATTTGAAATGCACAAAAAATGGAAGAAATATATACATAAATTAACAAGTGTTTGACACCTGTAATTTTGCAAGATGTGCTTTCCAAACTTTCTTTCCTTCTTCCCATTCCTTCTTGGCAATTCCAAGCATGCGTCCCTTTGAGCTTCAAACTCCATGAGGAGTTCTTCTCCATCATCCAGAGTGTTAGGTACTAGATCTAACTTCGTTGCTTTTTTTGCACTTATCAAGGATCTAGAAATAATTGTATACTTTGCATTTATCAGTTCCCTAAGATGTCCAAACTATGAAATTGTCTTTTCTTTTTGTTCTTGTAGTTGGAAGAATTGTTCATGTAGACTCTCAATTGCTAACCTTATGCTTCCATCTGCATCAACTATCAGATCATAGGCACTAGATTCCTTGTCAATCTAGGACTCAATGGAGTCCATCTCATCCTTAATACTCTTTGTGGAACTAGGCTATTTCATGCAAAATTGGAACAATACCTTGGATTTTGTGATACAATTTTGTACATCTCTAAGAATATTCTAAAATTTATCATGTGCAGTGGCACATTTCTCTTTTATATCCATTAATCTTTTATCATTCACCTAAATTTTATTGATATCCTTCTCTAGTTTCTCCTTCAAACCACTAGAATATTGTTTAAAGGAATCAAGCAAAAACTTCAAATTTTCCATACCAAATAAAGAATTATCAATGGTTGCATTAGGTATTCTCTCCTATGGCACCTTTACTACTTCATCAATAAGCTTTGTGCTCTTCTAATGAGTTTGAAAAACTTCTTTTTGAGCAAAGGAATGGAAAGCATCACCTAACTGTAGCTTATGTAATGAATAAATCATATCCATATCAACCTACCCTTGTTGCATTGGAAGTTGTAGTAGCTAGGAAAACACAACCAACTAGAATTGGAGTTGCATACTTAACAAATTCTTCAACGAATCTCTTGAGGTATTAAAATATTCTCTAGTCATCTTCACATTCTCTTCCACATCCTTCTTTTCCAAATCCTTTTCTTTGTCACCAATGTTGCTCTAATTTTCATCATTCCTCTCAACATTGATAGGCTCTTCCTCATCCTTCTTCTCTTTAGTACCAGATGCATTCACAATCTTTTGCTCATCATCAACAAATTTATCAGTTTTATCTAGAGGCATATTCATCTCTAGGTTGTCTTGTACAACCTTTGCATTCTTCTCTTGTTTCAGAGGAGGGGATTTGTGGCCTGTAGATGCATCATCCTTCTGTGCCTCTATAAAATTTCTTCTATAGTATTATTTTATCCAACTAGAGGATCATAACCAGTAACACCTTCTTTTGTAATGTTTTCTTCACTAGTAACATTTTCTTCTACAACATTTTCTTCCATGTCCGGAAGAGTTTCATTCTACACATTCTCCTCTTTTGTTCCATGCTCATGTTTAGCATCTTCTTGTTGTGCTTCCTTTGTTACATTAACTTCCAGATTTGGCATATCATGATGCATTTCTTCTTCACTATCTGAAGTTAGTCCTAATTTCTATGCCAAATTTGCAATCTTCTCCACAGTTTCATTTTGGAGCCTCTCAAGATCATTCTCATCTCTTCTCATAAGGGTAGTTACCCTTTTCTTTGTTCAAAACTCCTTATTGTACAACTAAGCCAATATGGCTTTATTTTCTTCCGAGAGGGGTGCACTAATCTTCTCCAAAGAAAAATATCTTAACTTTTCTTCTTCATTGATGGCTTCTTGTCTTCTAGCATATGATGCATTCCTTAATCCTTCAGGCAATTGATTTTCTATGTTCTTCATGTTGAACTCAAATGCAACTATATACTTGAAAATTTCTTCTTCTATTGTTTCCTTGTCAACATCATCCCCAATATTATACAATGCAACAATCTCTTCTAAGATTTCATCACTACAACAAATCCCTATGATTAGCTCCCTTTCTTGCTCCATTTTTTGCACCCACACACTATTTTAATGTATTTTTCTCCAATTTTTTGAAAAATTTGACGCTATTTATCGGGATGGCGCTATTTTTGGTGTTTTTTGTGTCTATCAAAACAAGTAGGTGCTAAATTAGGCACAAATTAGCACCTAAATTAGCACCTAAATTAGCACCCAAATTAGCGCCCAAATTAGCTCCTAGATTAGCACCTACATTAGTGCCTAATTTAACGCCTAATTTAGCGTCTACTTCAGAGCTTGCTTTAGCGCCTAATTGAGTGCCTAATTGTTCTGATCGAGTAGGGATTAAGGGTTAAGGGATTATGGGTGTTAGAACAAAACATCCTTCCCCAATATCCATTGGCCTTGAATTGCTTGCCTACATTTCACTTGCATAGAAAGATCCCTCAACCCTCAACTGTCAACCCTAATCCCTCAACCCTCAACCCTCAACCTTAAACCCTAAACCCTCAATCCCTATACCCTCTACCCTATACATTGGACCCTCAACCCTAATCCTTGAACCATATACCCTCAAATGTATACCCTAAATGCTCTCCCTCAACCCTTAACCATCAACCCTAAACCCTTAAACCCTAAACCCTTAAATCTTCTACCCTCTACCCTCAACCCTAATCCCTAAACCCTATACCCTCAACCCAATAGCCTAAACCATCAACCCTATATGTCCTCAACTCTACACCCTCAATTCTCAACCCTCTACCCTATACATTGGATCCTCAACCCTCATATATCTGTATCCCTCCCTCCTCTTCTCTCCTTCTCTCTATCTCACTTCTCCCTCCATCTCTCACTCCATCCATCCCTCCCTCTCTACCCTAATCCCTCAACCCTTAAACCCTTAAACACTCAACCCTAAACCCTAAACCCTCAACCCTCAACCCTTAAACCCTAAACCCTTAAACTAGCCTCTACCCTCTACCCTCAACCTAATACCCTCTACCCTCAACCCTCAACCCTCAAACTCTTAAACCCAAGTAAACTCTCTACCCTAATCCCTCAACCCTCAACCCTCAACCCTTAAACCCTAATCCCTCAACCCCTATACCCTCTACCCTGTACGTTGGACCCTCAACCATATACCCTCAATCCTCTACCCTCAACCTTAAGCCCTCAACCCTTAATCCCTCAACCCTCAACCCTTAAACCCTAAACCCTCAACCCCTATACCCTCCACCCTATACAATGGAGCCTCAACCTAATCCTTCAACCATATACCCTAATCCTTAAACCTAATATTTTCATTTTATTTAACATGAAATGCAACAATTTATGTGACAAGATCCATACTATCACCACCATTCCCTTTGTATATACCCATTTATTCCTCCAGATAATCGTAAACAAAGAAAATTTCGCCTTTACCACAATATCGCAACATCAAAATAAAGGCAACATAGGATGACAACTTCTAAGTTAAGAAATAAGCCTTTACTACCATACCTCCAAGAGATTATATAGCTTGTGCAGTAAAGCGGTACTCACCACCACCCCGCGGGGAGAATTATAAGGCAATGCGGTACCTACCGCCATCCCGCATAAGGTGATTCAAAGGAGTGCGGTAAGGAAATAAACAACAAGATGATAAAGAATACACTGTTATACCATTGGGAGGGTGAGCAACATATGCGATAGAGCGGTATACACCACAACCCTGCAGCAAGAAGTCTTGAGCAAGGCGGTAGAGCGGTAAGCATTGGAAGAAAAGTGGACACCACAGTACCGTGTGAGGTGGTTTTTCACCATCAATAATATCTAATGCTCATTCTCCATCCCAGAAGCGTGGCCCATATTCAAAATCCTTACCAAGGAATTCACACAAGAAGAAAAATGTTTCATTCAATACATACCCTTTAGCCACTTTGTGTTGCCTTTGGTGCCCCAAAATGCTAAATTAGGTGCACTTTGCATCGCCTTTGGCACCCCAAAGAGATTACATTTAGGACTGAAAGTTAGCATTAACTACGCCGACTATAGTGCCAACTAGTGAATCAAAAATAGAAAATTAAAAATTCCTCTCTGCATAAAACATACCACACAACAAAAAAACACAAAACAAAATTTTCATAACTTGACAAAAATTAAAAATTCCCGCTTGCACTAGAGTTTTATTTTGTTCACCCGGTTTAATTTTTTTGTGAGATACAGAGTAGAGGATAGATGGATAGAAATCAAATCCCTGATTTCACTTTAAATGTGAAAATGAGGTATGTTTTTCCTTTTGATTCATGTTAACTCTCAAATTTGCACCCCTGCTAAGTTGCAGAACTTAGCAATTTGGAGCAACATGGGAACACTCCTAGGTTGTGGGTCACCTAAAGTTGGAGTGGAACTCCAGCTAAGGTTGGCTCCTAAATGGTGTCACATAATCTATTTATTGTTGGTAAAAGGGGAGAAAGAAACATAAAAAGAAAACTAAACCCCTATGGTGATGCACCTAAATGTTAACTAGGACCTATAAAAAAACTTACATACACAGTTCAATCAATGATAAGCTTCACATACACAACTCATTTCCATATGTTTTCGCATAAACATTTCATAAAGTTTTAGAGCCTAAACTCCTAGAAGGAAAGGTACTTTCACAGCAAGAACATTATGCTTTTAAACACAACCTATGACCTATAACTTACATAATTTTTTGCTTAAAGATGCTAACACTGAGACAGAACCATGAGGAAATAAGTAACTCCACAAGTAGTTGCATCAATCAATTAAAATGCATACAATATAGCAAAAAAATGAGAAGGTAAAACAACTTAACTTCATTAATCATCAAGGTATGAATTGCTCTACAAGTCTGTCCAAAATGAGTTACAATTCTACTCCTGCTGAAAGATAGCTCCAAAATTGAGTTACAATGTTGTTGGAAAGAAAGAACTAACTTCAAAAACCTTGTTTGAAGTTATGCATTTTTGAAACAACTAGCCCACACATTTCCTTCTAGAAACTTCTGGTCAGATGCAGTAGAAAGGCCAAAAAAGAAGCTTCCAAAACTCCTCCAAAATGCCTCCAAAGTGAATAAAAGTCAAGCTATGACCCAACCCATACCAAAATTTTGACAAAACTACCTCCAAAAGGTATCCTTCCCACCAAAATCTCAGTCAAAAACAACCCACATACTTTCCACATGTTGGTCAATCTCCAAACTGCCCATATGCCTGGCACAAGCTTGGCATGAATCATCATTTTTCAATCATTCCTCCCAACTTCTTTGACTCATACCCTTGGTGTGACTACAAGGGCATAAAAATTCAACTATATCCATTTTGTATATTTTATGGCATAATACACCTCATTTCTACATTTAAAATAATATTTTGACATAAGTGATTTTATAAACATATCACATAATAAAAATGTTTTACATTTTCAAATAAATGCAAAGGCATTGAATTACACCTGATTTTCTTAAAAAAGCAGAAGATAACTAAGGCATAAAGCCTAAGTTAGCAAAATACATAGGGAGCCAATAATTATATTATTTCTTCAAAATCATAAGAAAAAGTAAAGGCACATAATTCAAATGATTTTATCAGGGAATAATAAAAGGGATCTAAGGAAAATTAAATGTTGTATTTCTCCCTCTAAATATAGTGAAATTCCCCTAAGGCATCAAGGCTATATGATTTCTCAAAATCATAAAAATTGGAATAAGGCATAAAGCCTAGGCATGAAGGCAATTATATGCAAAGGTAAATAAAATACCACAAAGGTATTAATGGGGCATTTGAATTTGAATTCAATGTGATAAAAGTCTAAGCTCAAATTAGGGCACATGAGAAAAACCCTAGCCACAAAACAGTTTGAGCCCAAATCCTTCGGTCTCATTTTTCTCCTTCACATTTGGGTTTCTTGGCTCTACATAAGCACTGCCATGATGAGTTAGTGTTTTCTTTGAGCTCGATCCTCCACCATTTTTTGTTGTTTCTGGGTGATTTCCTGAGAAATCTCATAGGAGAAAATAAGGTAAGTCCTCCTTGGGTGTCGACCTTCATTTTTTATGCATTCTCAGGCTTTTAAGTTGTGGTCATGATTGTATTTTCTGATGTATTTTATTGTTCTCACTTGTTGATACTTCTTCATCACCTCTGGCCACCATTGGAGAGCTTGGCTTGAGTTTTTTGGAAGCCATACCCATGGGTTTTTGGAGCACACTTTCTAAATAGCAAACTGGGCAAGTTCTTCGCCATGAGTCTTGCGTTTCCCTCTTAAATATCTGCAAGAAGAAGCTCGATTTGAGCTCATTTGAATGCAAAATGATGCAAATTCATGTTTCTATGTATTTCAAATGAAAGCTTTTGTGTGTTAGGTTTATGATCCTTTCATTTACGAGCCCCCTCTTGCATTTTTGGTTGCGGATCCATACTTGGTTCTCCTCATTTTTCCTATTGATTCTATGCATTTTTGTACATTTCATGTGTTTTCAGAAAGATGGGTTTTAAAAACCCTCGGTCATGACCTTCTATTACATGGAGAAAACAAAAACTTAGGTTCTGCCTTACCATAAAGCTATAGGCTCATTTAGCTTGAAACCCTAGCATCATCATGGCATTTGTCTATTTTCTTTTAATGAAGTGCATATTTGGATTCATAATAAAATAAGAATGGTGATAATATTACTTATTTTCTAAAGAAAACAACAAAGCTTCACCTTCTTTAATGTATGCATTGCAGCTCCATTTCACTTGTTCCATGGTGATTTTAAATCTTGTCATTTACAACCTCCTCACTTGGCTCCTCTGAATAGTAGGAAGCTTCTCCTGTATGGATGAGTTTCATGGCCACCTTTTGCATTCCGAGTTTCATATTTTCTTGGCCATTCATTGTTTTGTTTCAAAAGTATGACATGCAGATAGAAAATGCTACCCCTGTCTTGTATTGCTTGGAAACATCACTTTTCTTTAGATATGAAAATTGATCATCCTGAAGCATATAGAGAACATGGGTATCCACATGATACAGTTACAGTTGGCCTTGGCTCCACTATCCAATGAAGCAACCTTCAAACCCTATCATCCTGGGTGTTCTCCTTTCATTATTAAAGTCTCAATTTTTCAGGTTTGAAGTGACTATCATGCCCCTAATTGTCATTGTTGCTCCTCTATAAATAGGGAACTATCTTCCATTGTTATGACTGCACAAAAGTTAAGGGACATGCTCTCAATTCTATAGACTATTCACTATCTAGCAATGCCATATGATCTTTATGGCTGTCTTCCCTATTGCTCTAGACTATGACTAAGTACCAGTCATTATGCATTGTATCAAGACTGTCCTCCAATTCACCTCATGATTTGATCTCTTCATTGTTAGGATGCTCACTGTGTTGCACTATCAAAAGACTATTGACTGTTATATACCATGTGAACAACAAAGGAATAATGAATGCATCATTGTTGTGCAAGATCTTGAGGACTACATACTCTCTCATCATGTAATTTAGGACTATCACCTCCTATTGAGAGAGGCTTATAATTTGTCATACATATGCTTGTTTTTTTATGAAATGGTTGTTCCACCCTTGTGACTTTGTGGTGAATGCTTGACAAGTTCTCACCTCAGCATTCTTGCAAACAATGCACTCCTTGTTGTACTCAATATGCAACACTATTTGTCAGGTGTCTTGATGAATATGTATATGATGAAATTTTCATGTTGGTTTGTTACAAACAACATAAACAACAACATTTTTTTGACTATCATGTATGTTTCTTTAGCACTGCCATTGTGCCTCTCTATAATTAAACTTGATGCATTTGTCCCAACTTTGGTTTATTGGGTTCCATGTGCCAATTTTGTCGTGTATTTTCACCATTATCACATAAATCATTTGTTTCTTGGGAAGAGACAAACTATTTTCCTCCTTGAATGCTTGTTGTCCTTGAAAAATGTGAAACCCCTTCTCTTCCTTGAGTGATGGCTATCCCTTCTTTGAAATGTATGTGGACTTCACTTCAACTCAACTCCAAAACTTGATTGTCCCATGTATCTTCTTTAACACTGTCATTGTGCCTCTACCTCACCGTGCATTCAAAACTATTGTCATACTTTATCAACAAACCTCGCTCACTGGAGTAATGTGTTAATTTTGAAGTCTTGCAAACCTAGGGAAAATGGGTTCATTAAGAAGATTGAAAGACATACCCAGTAGAGTAAGATTTCCAAGAAGAAATGGTTGCCCCTTTGATCAACATGATGGCAACCTACTGTTCGGTTCATTGTGAAAAGATGAAGAGTAATCTTTCTTGATAATTCACATAGTTTTTGTTGCACCAAGAATAGGTTTATCATCAATTTGATCAAGTTTCTCAATTTTTCTTACATTCCTACCCCTCTTAAAACACAAGAGGGCAGTATGTTGGGATCAACCTTTGTGGGAGCCACATTTTACTCCACATACTATGAAAAAATGAAACAAAATAGTAACAAATATTTAACCTATACCTACACAATGAACAAATGTTGTTAGATAAAATAGAGTATATGATGGATGTGTTTGATAACTCTCTTGTTTTCTTGGAAATATATGGTATGCAAGCTATTTTAATGTTTATAAGGATCAAGCTATCTGTTTATGGATGTTTTCCTATGTACTAATTGGTGATCCTTCATTTCTCTAGCCAACTCTTTCTCACAAATGTAGGAGAACTGGAGTAGCAGGCGGCAAGCAGTAATTGTAGGTTGGATGAGCAAGAGGACTAAAGTTAATGCAAGGCAACTCAACCAGGATTCATCATTCAGGAAATGACAGGTCCCCCTTCTTTACATATGCATTTCCTTTTATTTGTAAATGTATAGTTTTTTCTTTATATGCATTAAAATAGTTAGTCCCTCGGCTTGTGAGGGACACTATACACTTATGATTATCAATAAAGACTACCTTTGCAATAAATGTTGACTCTTTATTGTATTGTATGCAATTGCATAATCAAATAATGTAGTCTTTTGATAATTTCTTTTATGCATATGAATGAAAATTAGCAAAAAATAATGTACCCTTTTGTTTCACTTTGTAAAAACATAACAATCCTACCTGATTTAGTTGGAAGCAAAATCAAGTAATAGTTCAATTTGAATCCATATAAATATATTTAGATAGAATTTTTACTAATAGATTTGTACAAAAGGGATGCCACCTAGTAGATAATGGTCGGGCTTCGGTTGATTTGGGTTATTTGGTGGTCTTATTTTTGCATTATTCATTCCATCAAAGGGTTTGAACTCTCAGGAGACATCTCATAGGTATTTAAATCTAGAAAGAGAGTCATTCAAGGTAAAGCTTTCTCATTAATTTCCTGTTTCTTTTAAATCACCCATTTCTTTTAATTTCTTTGATTGGTGGCTTGCTTTCATACCACAAAACAAAACTTTCATACCACAAATTGGACGAAAAATTTCATACCTAGCAATGTGCAATTCGTTTGCTTCCACATACTGGATGAAAATAATTTTCCCTAGGTCACCTCAAAATGTCAAGCAATAGAGGGAAGTGAGCAAAGGGAGTAGACTCTAGCCACAATGAAGTAATTCATTGTCAATTTATAGATTTGTAAATGTTTCCATTGCTTCTTTGATTTTTAGTTTTTAGTTTTTTATTTCTAAATTTAAAAGAAGAAATTTATTAGATATATAAATATATAAGGAGAGACTGACAAAGATAAAGAGGCATTGGCTTCCATATTGGGGGTAGAGGCAGTGAACAAATTGGATGATGTGGACTTGACAATTCTTGCTAGATACATAGAAAAATGATCTAGTAAAGCCCCTGAAACATTGCAACCAAATCAACCATGTCAAAGGGAATCAATTGATTCCCCAACTAGTCTTGGATTGAGCAAAAGATCCAGGGGGAAATCAATACCAATAAACTCTAAGAATGTGGAATAGGGAGCAAAGACTTCCAATGTCTCAGCCACTCTTGGGACACAAACTTCTTCCACCATGCCATGTTTTGCATCTTGCATTGGTAGCTACGATACCAAGATAGAATACGATGTGGTTTCAAGGGAAGTCTGATGACAGTTGCTAGAAAAATGTTTGTGAATAGGTTGAAGGAATCATGCCTTCAACGGTTCAAATACCATCTACATTTTCCATTCTCAAAGATACCCATGCGCCTACAAAAAGTAGCTATCCATGACATGGAGACTAAATTTGGCATAGGCTGGTTTGTAAAGAAGATAAAGCTACAAATGTCTCAAAACTGCAAGAGATTTCACTGCAACCAAACAAAGAACATAAAAAAACTCCCTCCTAAGCTAAGGCTCAAAAAAGGCCAATTAATGTAAGTGTGAAAGTATGGAAAGTGCTTGTAAAAGCATATGAGAAGTTTGATGCATGAAGGAAGTCTGGTGAGGAGAGTACGCTGGTATTTGAATTTTCTCATAAGATTATATCAAATTTATTAAACAATTTTTAAATTTTATTTGTGCATAGTTAAATTGCATTAGTATATGTTTCAAGACAAGGCCTCCAAGGCTAGGCTTGACAAACTTCGTGCCACGCATCATAGTGGCTAGAAAGGTTTATAGGCCTTGATCTGTACATTTGTAAGTATATTTAATATGTTAAATGATATTTTTTTATTTCATACGAAAAAGTAAATGATTGCATATTAATTAGTTTAACTAGTCCATGTGCCATGTTTTGATAGGAGGAGAAATATGGTCGGCACCCAGTGCAGTTTGAAAAGGAAATGATACAAAGCAAAAAGTGGACCGATTTTGTAATCTAGATGGAGAACGAGGTATCCATAGTTGGCTTTCAATAACTTAGTTGGATATTGTTGTGTTAATATGTCAATTTTCATTTCTTGTGTTGAGTTGTTTATTGATTCATAGGATGAGTTCTAAAGTGCTTCTCTATTGGCCCTAGATCCCACTCAATTGTCCCATTATTTCATGTTGAGGAAAAAAATATGATTTTCCTTAAAGGGCAGTGGGTGACATTCATGCCTTATTTTCATCGCATCTTTTAATTAATGACCATGGTCCTTTAATATCTCTTTAAGTGTCCTCATTTAAGTTATGAGTTGTACCATTTGAGAAACTTAGTCCCATGTTGATTTGATTTATCTTCTTTTTTCTCAAACATGGTATCTCAAGGAGTGCTTCCTTGAGTTCATGTTGTCATTCTACTAAGTGATCCACATGCATCTTTTCCATCCTTCCTCACGATGTTGTCATTCTTTTAACATGTAAGAATGTTTTGATGCATCTTGGTAGGCATCCTATAGATCTAACACATCCTTGTTGAACTCCTTTTGCACCAAGGTTAAGTCATCATGGATTTCTAATGCATATTCCATGAAATCACCTATGTCATACCTTGCAACCTTGTAGTATTCCACTTGATGTTTCAAGTGCTCAATTTCCTTCTTATGACCTTCCATTTCTCATGTCATTTTAAGGATGCTTGATTACTTTTCTTGTGTTGTGGTGACCCTAGTCATAGCCCTAGCCACTAGATCCATATCATCTACATCCATTACCATTGCTTCCATGGCTTCATTAAATCTCAAGAGTACAGTATGACATGCAACTTCTTCATCAACATGTCAGGTACATGCTTGGGAAAAGTATGGGGTGCCTTTTTGGTGCCATAGATCTTCCTATATGTTAATAACTCATATAGGGAGTAATCTTTTAGGTTCTCCAAGATTCTGATCATGTCTTCAGACAACCTAGGGAACCTTTTCTCAAATAATAGCTCATGCAAGGGAGCAAAGAATCAGTCACATATGTGTTCATATTTGGATGAATATTTGTGCTTCCATCGGTCCTAGCAATAAGCATGGACAAAACGACATGGGATGCTCCATGTCCAATTGATCCCTAAAGAATTTATTAGTTGCACAAATAATATAACACAAGTAAGAGGTTGTATATAATTTTGGCTTTGTGCCCACTAGAGGAGACTTGAATCTTGTTATTTCATTGCACAAAGTGAGTGACAAAACAACTACCTAGTTTAAAATTGGCCCTTCTTTAAGCAACATATGTATCAATAAGACTTAGGATTATTGAAAATGAGAAGAATCCTTCTCCCCATACAACCTGCTAACTAGGGCCACTATTTTTTTTTACTGAACCCTTGAGGTTGATGGAAGGGTACCATTTAGTGTTCCTAGAAGTTAATTGTCTAACTCCTCCTCTTGAGGTTTAGGCTATGTTTCAGGCTTGAAAACTAGGCACTTTTGTTGTAACATCCACTTCTAGGACCCATGGGTGATGTGGCATAGGGCCTTGAACCACCACATAGGTCTTATAGAGAGAGTGTTTGGTGTAAAAGCAAAACCTATGTCCTATAGAGAGAGGGGATGGTGTTAGACTCCAAGCACCAAAAAACCATAAAATAGTTAACAAGATGTATATTTAGCATTGTTTAAATCCAATCTAGTCATGTATGACATTTATTAAAGTTACCGTGGCATGAGAACTCTGTGCTCTCCTTTTTTCTTTCCATTTTTGAATATCACTATGATCTTAGGATGTAATATTCTTTTTTCCTTCATTCTCTGAATGTATTTGTATAAATGGTACTATGGGGATGGTTGAAGCACAACTCTGTTTTACATTTATGGTTTAGTTTTTTGTTTGTAAGAAATCTATGACATGCAACAATACTTGAGCATACAGAGAATAGTTCTTCATGACATTTTGTACTTTGATTATACTATTTTTAAGTGACCTTTGCAAAACAGTCCTTGTACCCTAATTATTATTGACTTTATTGAGTTAAATAATCAAGATAAGAAGTTTTTGGGTGGCTTTATAGTTTATTGGTAGTTTTCTCTCTTTAAACACATATTGAAGCATATAGAGAATAGTTCAACAAAACATTTTGTACTTTGATTATTCTATTTTTAAGTGACCTTTGCAAAATAGTCCTTGTACCCTGACTATTATCAATTTTGGTGAGTTAAATAATCAAGAAAAGAAGTTTTTGGGTGGCTTTATAGTTTATTAGTAGTTTTCTCTCTTTAAACTCATATTGAAGCAAGTAGACTTTTTTCTGAGCCAATTTAAGTGTGAAATTGAATGACTTCGATTTGGATTTGATGTGGTTGAATAGTACTCGGTAACCACAACTATAGGGGAGATACATTGGAAAAATTGAACCCTACTCTAAAACACCACACTTCTTGATGGAATTGTTATAGGACTTCTATTCTTATGCAGAATTTGACACCATCATGTACAACTAAATTTGGTGTCCCCACCACTTCATAGGATGCATTTTTGTGTCAAAGTAGTGTGTTCCTAGAAACAACATCATCAATGGTTTAACATCAGAATCCTTCACACATAGTAGGATGTAACAAAGGAATTTCTTCGTATCGAATAGACATATTGACTAAACCATATTCATTAAGTATAAGTTTATGAAGTTTTCTTAACCTCACACTTAACTTGGGAAAAATGCCCTGAACCTAGCTTGAAATACAAGCTATTGCTTTGTACGTTTTATTCCTAGTTCCCATAATGTCTCTGATGTCTTTGGTTTTGGACTTGGGATGATTCAATTTATTAACTATGGAAGTTCATCTTTAAGTACCTTGAACTCACTCACCAAAATGCTATTGTAATGAACAGTTAATTTTTCTGCTCTTATAGAATATAAATAGTGATTCTCTTTCTCAATTAAATACAAATAAATGTGGACATGTAAGTACATTTCTGTGCAGGAACAAAATGTTTGTTTATTTTTTCTTCACCTTTTGTGGATAAATACTGGAATGACACTAAGCACCAGTATTATTGGAGAGGGGTTTTACCTTGAGAACACTATCTCAAGAAGCAACTAGAGGTATGACTGAGTTTTGGCCAGTTATTGATCCTAGAAGCCATGATTTTGTTCTTTCAATCAAGGGAAAAGTTTTTATTTGTTGTCCTTATGCATTTTCCTTTGAACTCTTACAAAAGGAGCTAAACAATGCATTGTCCTTCTGGTTTCACAAGCAACTTGGAAAGTAGACTTATATGATATTGGTACCACTTTAATAGTAGAAGGACAATGCCTACGCCTATCAAATGGAGGGAAATAAATAAACCTGAGTCAACTGATTCAATTGTACTAAAACAAGTTTAAATATGGAAAGAAGGTTTGCACATTGGAATGTATAAAATGCCAAAGATATAAACTCCATTTCCTTTTATGTAATTAAACAATGATATCTACATTCCTATTTGAAAAGAAAATTTATCTAGAAAGCCTACAGTAGCAAAAATAAAAGTAGAACGCCAACTTGTTAAGCAGTCTACATACTAATAAACACTCATAAATGAAATGCCTGGAGCACAACCAACTACTACTGAAAAATGCTCATATAGATTAAGGAAGGAATACACTAGTAGTCAGGGAAAACCATACAATTTGAATATTCTTCTCTTACAATATTGCAAATGCAAGCAATAATTTACACATCTTTTCCCCAATGCTTAAGAGGTGAATGCGATTTTTGAACTGTCTATAAAGAACAAAATACACTCCTAATTATATCATTAATTTTATTGTGAAACTCAGGTAAAAATCCAAGTGGTTGCTTTGATAGAATTAGCTAACCTTATAGAACATTCACATTATTTAATTATTATAAACAACCAAAAGATGAATTGATATAGAAAACCCTTACTATTGCATACTAATTCATCACTTGGCTAACCAACCACTTAATTTTTCCATCTAATTTAAAAAAAGGTAGTAAGTTCTTGTCTTCCAAGTTAAAAAAAACTCCATAAATAAAGAAATCGGCAGTAAAAAAATTGCAACCTGATCTAATCAACATAGAGAAGTGTGTAATACTAGAATTCTTAACATTCAAAAGATAAATGGAATGTCCTCAACACCCAGTAGAGCTATCCAAAAAAGCTAAAGAAAAACACAAACGTGCTCCCGCACATAATGGCCTAATGGTTGGTTGTCATAGAAGTCAAACTACCAAAGTAACAACATCGATCAAGTTAACATATATGCATCATTTTGCATAAATAGTTGAACCATTTATGTGCATGAATAAATAGTAGAAGGATGTAGATGAACTCAATTCATTTGACTTTATGCCTCTTGGCAGGCATTCCTCTTGAATCTTTAATATCAAGTGCCAGAGACTTCCTTGTAGCTTTTACCTTTCGTCGCCACCTTTCCTCTTCACTATCAGACTTGTCTCCTTTTTCCTTATTTGCATTTTTAGCTTCAGCTTCTAATTCATCCTATGTTTTACCTTCCTCCTCTTCAGAATCTTCTTCTTCTTCTTTGTCCTCATCTGACTCCACAAGAGATTCATCTTCTAAACCTTCCTCATCTGATTCTGATTCCTCTTCTACATCAAAGGGTTCATATCCTTGATCTGAATCTTCTGAATTATTAGAATCAAAATCACTAGCTTCCATATTCAAAAATTCCCAACCAACATCTTCAATAAATTTATCTGGATCATTAGTAATAGTCTTCAAAATTGGCCGCCAGTTCAAGTTCATTCTGCTTTCATAATACTTTATATCCATGGAGTTCAGCCATTCCTTGATGCCATCAAGCAAAGATTGAGGAATGGCATCAATGTAGAGTACATCCCACTTGAAGTCTTTGAAAATAATAGCCATATCAAATGCCTTTTGCCCAAGTCCTACTCTCTCAAGGTTAACAATCTCAATCTCACTAATAATGATTACTAAAAAAGGTAATTATGCCAACTCTACCAAACAATTTACCGTAGGAACAATAAAAGCAAACGCTTTGAAAGGAACTCCATGAAAACCAAGCTCTCTAAATGGTATATCAAACTCTAGTTCAAAATCTTTTAGATGAGGCTGCTCCCATAGCTCTATTACTCGCTTGACAAATCCTTGAAACTCTACATTGATTTTATTTTTCTTGTCCCTCTCTTGTTGTTCTTCCTCAATTTCATTAGGGTCATACATTGACCTTCTTTCCCCTCCTAAATTTTAGACCACATCCATTACCTCCACATAAAATTGGACATCCTTGATCTTCTTGGTTCACACCATGATATGGTTATGCAAATGAAAATGAAGCAAAGTAATCATCTCCTTCTCCGCTGGCTGGAAGAATGCATGCTTAATGTTTTGATATGTGATATTAGCTCTCTCTTATGCTCTCATGGTTGAATACTGAAATCCACTATGGTGGGCCTCTAGAGTTCCTGTCATCTTTCTTCCTCTTCCACCAAATGCTGGAATATTTTACTAACGTTTATTAGAATTGTTGCATGTTTTACATCATTGGAATGATATATTAGTTGTAACTTTTTTGAAATTTTATAATGGTATGTGCACTTTGATATGATGTAATATGATTATGGTTTCATTTCATATGTTGTAATATTAGATATTTAACAAAAAAATAAATTATTGCATGAAATAAATAATAAATTTTCATTTTAAATGTTATTTTTGCAAAACATGTGTCTTCCAGAAGATAAGACGATCCTCATGATATAGATCTAGAATATGTTGGTTCTGGTATAGATCACATAGTAGAGGATGATGATGACGCAAATACATAAGACACTGAGGTTGATGACGATGGTGATGATTGTGATGATGATGATCATGATGGTGATGATGATGATGAGGCAGTTGTTGGTAGTAGCCAATGACATTCATGATCATATAGACTGCATCATGGATCATTGTTGATATATCGTTATGATGCCTCTTTTCATGGTTACTATCATATGTATCATTTCCACGGCCTGCAATACCATATTATTGAATTGTATCATTTTGACTTATATCATTTGGACATCTATCATCTTAACTTGTATCATTTTGAGTTACATAATTTATCATTTTTACTTATATCATTTTGACATGTATCATTTTGACATGTTATTGATCTACTGGCATATTTGACTTTCACTTTTTTTGGTTATAGATGATGATGATCTTATCAGTATTGACTTGTCAATTTATATATATTGAAAGTGGTTGATGATTTTTGGATGGATATTTATTACGTATGATGATTTTAATTTACTACTTAGGATGGATGTTGTCAAATTCAATTAAATTATAGATATTTGGCTCACTTGTTTTAATTATAGATGATGATCACGTTATAATAATTATCTTGTTATTTAATCATATGAGTTAAATAATTAAATTACTTACTCTATAATCATGAGTTATTTAAGAGCATGATATATTTAACTAATTAAATTGAAATAAAACATATTAAATTAATAAATGGAAGCAAAACAAGAAGCATTTTTAGAAGCAAAAAAGGAAGCAACAATGGAATCCAAACTAGAAGCAAACCAAAAGCAATCTTGGAAGCAAAACTTGGCACTATCTAGGAAGCAAAAATAGAAGCAATTCAGGTAGGAAACAAAGAAGTAATAATGGAAGCAATTTTAGAAGCAAAAAAAGATGCAGTAATAGAATCCATATTAGAAGCAACAAAAGATGCAAAAAAAAAAGCAAATCGAGATGCAACAAGCGACGTTATATCAAAAGAAAAATTGGAAGTAAAAATGGAAGCAAAATTGGAAGAAAAACTAGAAGCAAAATTGGAAGAAAAAATGGAAGCAAAATTGGAAGCAAAACCGAAAGCAAACCTGGAAGCAAAACCGAAAGCAAAATTGGAAGCAAACCTTGAAACAACACAAGAAGCAAAACCAGAAGCAAAATTGAAAGCTAAACTGGAAGCAACAAAATTCAGTGCAAAATTTGGCGCAAAATCTGATGCAAAAAATGATGCCAAAGTGAACATACAATTTGGCACTGAGTTTTGTGCCGATAGAAGTGTCCAATTCATGAACTCAAATGCACTAAATTCTAGCACTATTTTAGGCACTAATTTCCTATTTTGTTGTAGTGCATGCTCCACAATTCCATTAAACAAAGCATCTAATCTCATAGAGCTATGCTTACTTACCAAAGTCTTCTTTTTCTTTTTCTTGTCTTCCGATGACTTCTTCTCTTTGTCGGACTCCGTTTTATTTTCTTTCATTTGAATCATAAAGGCTTGTTTTTCCTCTTCTAATTCTACCTCATCATCTGTATCCACAATGTCAATCCTTACCTTCTTTGCACTTGCTTATCCTTGTGAAGCTTCAAATTTCCTTTTCTAGACCAATTGTGGTCCTTCTTCTTCTTCTTCCTCATCATCAACATTCACTCCCAAGTATGTTTCTCTTGTTTCTTTTATCTTTACTCTTATCCTTTAAGGAGCACCTTGTTTCTTTGTCAGGGATACCTTTTCCTTTATAGGCATACTTTGTTGCTTTCCTAAAGTAGGCTTTTCTTTTACATGGGTACTGGTCTATTTTGTAGTACTTTCCTCCTTTCTCTTGGTTCCACTGGCTGATGGCATAGTCTCAAAGGAATTGGGAGCCACCAAAGAGGTGGTAGCTATCTTACCAAATCTCCTAACATTGGATGAGCCTCGTAGAGGTCCATACATGCTCTTTGTTTTCTCTACTTTCTCCTTTGTGAGGCTCATTTCCTTTGCAACTTGTGCATTCATCTTCTCAATTGTTTTTTATATCTATTTTTTCATTTGATCCATATGCACCTTCATGGAATTCTCTTCATAAGTGTCATACCTCTCCTTAGAGGTGTCTTTGGGTTTTCTCAACATAAATTCTACTAAGCCAATGATTTCTTCCTCTCTAATCTCATATCCCATCTTTGGGATCGAAACACTCCTAGGATCAACAACCTGTATGATGCAACTATCCTTTGTCACCAAGAATGCGATGTCATTCTTATACTTTTATACCATGCTTTAGGGAATCCTTTCTCTGGCTTGCATGTTCTTTTGAAAGGTCTTAAATAATCCCCATAATGCTTCTTCATGTGCATTTGCATCACCTAACCTCCTTAGGTGGTCTCTAGTCGGATGTATCATAGGTTTTTCTTTCAGTCATAATCATAATTTGCACCCTTCACAACCATCTCATAGGTAGTATTGATTGAAGTTGCTAATACATAATTCTCCCTATTAATGAAATATAATTTATAGCCGATCACCATTAAGGCATACTTAACTATTGGATTTCCAATATCTTTGATCATCAAGGCTCTCCTGTCATATTTTGCACTAGTTAACTCCATCACCACTTCACTCTTCACTGACTTGAGCACTAGAGATGGTCCGGTTGAACATAAACCCATAACAACCCTAATCACTTCTTTGTTAATCAAGTGAGGTATATCAAGCCAAACATAACTATCATGGATTCTTCTAAGGGTGCACCTCACCCACACATCATCATGGAAAAAGTTAGGGAAATAATTCCACACAATTTATTTTTTTGCTAAGCTCTCAAATTTTGTTTTTAGCTCAAAGTCGTCTTTGGTAGGTTCTTTAACCCACAAATCACCCAATTTAGAGTGATTATATTCTTCCAAATTTGCATGTATGTATACCCTTACATCTTTTGTGTGCAAAACCCCATATGGAATATGTGAAAACACTCCATTTGAATCATCCACTAGGGATTTATTAGGATGTCGTTTGAATTTAGGTTGAGGATGATCTACTGCCTCAACTACTTGTGGTGTATACATTTTTCAATACTTCAAAACACTTCTAAGAACTTAGGGCAAGATAAAAGTCTATAAATACCTTTTGATCACCTTCCAGCTAGGGTTTTGTGCACAAGATCATTGGAATACTTCACCTCATTCTTCACTACTCTTTTCTCCTCAAATTCTCATTTTCAAATGACTTATATTGAATATGAAATCAATTTTAAACCTTTTTGAACTAACCTATTTTGCATTGAATGCACATTTTGAAAAGCTGGTAAAAACCCTAACTATGTGCATTATCAACTTGAAATGCTCCACAAACTTTTGTAACTCAATATTTTTCACCGATCATTTCTCCAATAGGTTAACCATGTCAACCTACACCTTATTCTAGTGATCACACAATACTGTGTCTCACTTTTTGCCCAAGATGGACATTTACATCAATATTTTTAACTGAATTTTCATCTTTTGAGATTTATAGTAGCTAAACCGTTAAGAATTTGAAGATGATGTGAACTAGTGATTTGTGGTAATTTGTGTGTAGATTCTAAATATATTTTTTTATTTTTTTTCAAAATAAATCATGAATCTTTCAACATATCCTTTAATAACTAGTTTTCAATAGAAACCAACATTTTCATAAAGTAATGTTTGTGTCATCCAACATAACTATTTTTCTATAAAGGATAAAATTCTAATTTTTGAAATATAGATTCTCAACATCAATATATAGGGAAAGCATATTTTTTCATAATTTTTTTGGTTACATATATTGTTTAATTAATTTTTGAAGTCATTGTAACTATAATTTGGACATACGTGTGTGTCGTCCAACATAACTTGTTGTGTATATATCGAAATCCAATTTGTTTTTGTTTCAAAACAAGAACATCAATATGGAGGGAAAGGATATTTTTTGAATTTTTTTATAATATTTTACTAATTTTCAACCTTTGCAGAGCGAACAGCTTGATGTTTAGAGAAAAACCTATGTTCAATAAAAATTGAAAATTAAATACATGATAAAATGAAAACATATGAAAACTATACTTGTTGGAAAGATTGTTTTGAGGGCTATGATTTTGCAAAATATATCTTCAAGTTAAGCTCATCTGAAGGTCCAACTCAGAGTTTGAAACTTAATTTTTTGATGAAATTTTGATGCAGATGCAAAAGTTATCATTTTTGACATCTTCTATCGAAGTTCAATGAGTAAACGTATGTTGATTTAGTCCTTGACCTTCGATCAAAGGTACAAAATGAAATACCTTCGATCTAAAGTTCTTTGATTGAAGGATTTTATTCAATCAAAGGCGTGCTTTAAAAATTCCCATTCTCCTCTGAAAATTTCCTCTTGCCAAAAGTGATACATAATTTCATGATTTCACCCATTCCAATGTGTTAAAGCATCAACACCATTTCTCTACCAAGGGATAAGGATTATTCTATTAATGCTCCCCCTAAGCCAAATATTTCTACTTAGTTTTCGAAGGAAACATTTGCACCAAATGTTGGTACAAACTCAGGCTTAGACTCACTGTCTTCCTTCTTACTCCAGATCTTGTCCATCTCTTTCTTCATCTCTATTGGATCAACATTTTTTACTGGATCATTCTTCTTCACATTCATGCTTCTGTAAAATTTGGAAATGTATCTTGGTCTATTGCAATTGTAACAAGTGACAACATTTTGGACAAGCTTGCTTCCACCCATTATGGATCTGCATTGTTTAGCTTTATGCCCAAATTCATTGCATGCATAATAGTAGCCATTGAAATATTGTAACATCACACCATTGTTATAGTCATATATCATTTTATTTTTTCATTCACTAGCCTTATGACCAAATCTTTTGCATATAAAACATTGACTGAAAAAGGATTGAACATTTTGATTCATTATGCTTCTACACTCTATAACCTTGTGTCCAAATCTATTACAGGAATAAAATAAACCATTAAAAGATAAGTACCTTTTTGCATTTGGTTTTCTGATAGGTGGTCTTTTGAAGTCTTTCCTTTGATCCAGGACTTGGATTTCTATTACTCTTCTTATACTCAATTATTTTGTTCATTGCTCTTCTTTTCAACCTAATTTGGAGTTTGATTTGTCTTTGAGCTTTCACCTTTCACGAACCCTAATCCTTCTTTTTCTTTAGATCCTTTCTGATTTGCAATCATTTCATCAAGCATGGATGCACTCTTCTTGAATTTATGTTCACGACTCTTTGCTTTTTCAAGATCTAATCTCAAGGTCACAACTTCTTCAATTTTTGAACATTCTTCAAATTTTCTTTTCATCTTAGCATTCAAGCATTCTTCAACTCTTTTTCCTTCTTCAAATTGCACTTTCAGACTGCTAATTGTTTCATTTTCTTTCTTAAGCTACTCATTAACCTCCTTATGTCTTTCTCTGAATTTCTTGATTTTCTCTCTCAAATTTCTAATGCATTCATCTACTTCTTTGACATTTTCCTTAAAATATTTGTTCTCACTTTTAGTCCTTTCCAAATCTTCAAGGGCTATTTTGAGTTCTCCATTCATGTCAACCATGAAATTTTCTTTTGTCTTCTAAGAGCCATGTGTTCAATCTCTAAGACCTTCCTTAAGCGGTTAAGCTTCTTCCAAGGAACCAAGCTCTGATACCAATTGTTGAACACCCAAAATAATGATAGGGGAGTGAATTAGTATTCTCTAAAACCACTTAAACATTTAAACATTCATTCCACATAGTCTATTCAATTTGCAGTAGGAAAGGAAAGAATGAAAGCAACCATCAAAAGCACTTAGCACATGAACACCAAATTTTTACATGGAAAACCTAAAAAGGGAAAAACCATGATGAGAGTTAGCTCACACTATATTATAACCAGTTATAAGATATTACAAAAGTGCTCACTATAGGTGGACTCACTGTCCTAGTGGACTCACTACCCACAAAAAGAAGAAAAGACAGAAGAGAGGGGTGGTACACAACCAAAGATGAACTATTACAAATGCATCTACAACATGCTAGAATATAGTTCCACTAAAGCTCAATATATAGAGTCAACACAATTCATCCCAATTTTCTCTAACACTCTTCTTTGCTATGCATTCACATCACTTTCACATAATTCACATCAACAATACTTGTGTTCACTGCACTCTACAATATTGAAATGGACTTACATATATATCCATCGCATTTGCAAACACCTATAACATCAATTAGGCCAGCCTAATTAGATGTATCATGTAAAACACAGCTTTTCGGCTCCCAATCAACCATACACACCTCACACCTTAATTCAAAAACATGTAACACCTCAAATAGGTTAGGTAGACCTATAATATCTCCCTTATAACATATCAATACTTACTTAACCTCCACAATACCCCAAATATATTAGGTTGGCATCGCTAGTGACCTAACATCAAAATTCACTAATAGATCAATCACAAACTGACATGTGGATCATCGAAGTTTGCGCCACTTGGAATATAGGTGCATCTGAAACCTGTAAACACTTCCATAAATCCACAAGACAAAATATTATTTCACGATGAAGTGCAGACTCATCAAAGCATACACTTTGCACTGGAAATACTATCACTAGCAAACTAAATATTCTATCATTCATAACTTCTAAACTAGAAGGTAAAACAATGTGAAAACTTGGATTTAGACTCCTCTAACATCCAAAATTTTTTACTTAGACTCGCAGAGAACTATTCTTCAAGGTGGACCAATGCAAATAAAAAATGAGATGTCATGTACACTAAAAACTGCATTTTGACACTTAGCCAATCTTCAACTCAATTGTTTGCACTGGATCAAAGATTCTTGCATCTAAGCACTATATTAACATCTTTATGTGTGCTAATGCTTCACCAATTGGTTTGCACATTGATCTTCATACCAAATCACAATATTAACATCAATGACAACATTGTATCTGCATATTATACATTCATGCTCATGTTGCCAACAAGTATATCAATGAAAAATTTCCAAAAAATGTGTTGACACTATATTCCCCAAATAGCTTAGTGATACACTCTAATGATTCATTGAAAGTATCCTTGTTACAAATTTCAACTTCAAGAAAAGTGTTATCTTTCTTTATAAGGACAATCCCGGTATTAGAGGACACAATCTCTTGTTTTCTAAAACCAATCCCTTGAGAAGGTGGTTTTTGTGTTATGGAGATGGATTCCATAATTCTCCACTTTTGTAGACCAAGGCCACTATGACCATCATATCCCATTTGTTTTATTACTTTCAAAATCCTTTAGACTATTTCTCTATGAGTAGTATGATGACTTCTTCTTCATATTTGTAAATCCATTTGGACATGTCTTGTTCAATGTATTCTTTGTGGAATTCACCCCATTTTGAAAATGTGGTCGGATTTCCTCTTATGATAATTCTGGATACTTATTGTTTTTTATGTGGTTTTCCATAGGATCTTGGTGATGATGGAATTTGTCCTATGAAAAATGACTCTTTTATGTTATACTCACCACATCCTATATCTTGTACTTGGATCTTGACCTTGAGAGTGATGTTAGATTGGTGGGATGATTTGGTCAAGGTATTAGGATCAATGTAGGATGAAGAGGATGAAGCCTCACCATTGTTTTGGGACCTAATTTTCTATTTGTCCTCTCAAATTACTACAATAATGAAAAGGATTTGGATCTCCTAGGATAGTAACTTAGGTCCCATTGTGGGGAAAATTTATGCATTGATAAAAGGTAGAGGAATGACCTACATGACATGTATCCATGGGTGACCAAGAAGTACATTCTATGGAAGCTCAAGATCCAAGACTTGACATATTATATCCTTTGTTACCGAACCAACTTATATAGGGAGTACGATTGTTCCTTTGGAAAGACACTTTGCACAATCATATGATTTGATGAATATTTTCTTGTTTACACCTATGACTCCCTTAGATTATCCTGATTCCTTTACTAGTTTCAAGGTGCAAATGTTCAAACCAAATCTACCATCTATTACGACTCGCTTAATCTTATGCTTATGGATAAAAATCTCTAAATGAAGGGCATTATTATGAATATGTTGATGGGTTGAAACATATTTATCAGTGAATCTGAGATGATGCATGGATGTGAGATGTCCTATCATAGCTTGAAAATGGTTGATATTTAGATCAATGGGTACTAAAGACTCTTTGAGAGCTTTATCTAAAATATCCTTGTGAAGGAGAGATATACGTAAAAGCTCTAAGATGGATATCTACGTAAGTGTTTTACCCAAATGATTTAGGAGTTTATATTTTGTGGTCGGTTGATAATTAGATGTAGCCCCTTAAAGGGTAACTTTACCTCTACCAGTAGTAATGACACACTCATGATTCTTATTCTTTATGGTAATAGTAGAAACTTGATTGTTGATTTCTTGAATTCAATTCACAATATAATCATAGTTAATGACATTAAATCTGGTGGAATTATTTTAGATACTACCTTGGTTGGAGGCATACCCTTTCCCATGGTTATATAGTGGATCCTTAAAGATCATATGATCATTATTTGAGGTGTTGGTTTTATTTTCAACAGAGATATCTTTCTTATCAAGTAGGTCTTGAATGGGATTCTTTAGCCTAAAACAAATGGGAGTTGTGTGTCATTTCACTCTATGATACATAAATTTGTGTCTTTCCATTATGTGGGTTTGAATTGAGGTTCATATTGCTTGATTTCTAGGAGTGTTACTAAGTTTGAATAGACCAATTTCTGGAGTATTGATTTGATATGCTCTCCCAAAGGAGTATATTTCCATCATGGGATGTTATTTTTCCTAGGATATCCTCATAATAAGTTATCTTGAATAGTCACTGAGGTTTGAACATTATGTGGTGCTTGTAAGCTTAATGTGGGTTGAGCATGTTGAGCCATATTGACATCAACCACACCCTCATTGACCACATTTTTATTTTTATTTTAGAAATGAGGTTTTTCATTAGAGGAGCTTGTATTATCATTGTTCTCTTTATATATTTTCACGTCCTTTGGCTATAAGGGCCTTAGTGTGCTGAGATTTATGGATTTAAACTATGTAATTTCTTACACTAATGTTTCAGATCATACTCCATGATCCATCATTAGGATGCAATGAAGATAGAGAGAAGTGTGACATCATCTCTTTTCTTTACACTAAGAAAGTAAGAATTATACACAAAAGCATACTGGAAAGAAGCATACCTCTCAAGGTAATTTGGATTATATAGGATACTCCTCTTCCTTGTTTAAATATTTATCTTGACACACATACCAAGCTTACAAAATGACAAAGAGCCTCCAAGATCTTTAATTATGCACACATAATGGAAATATTTCTTTAAGAGCTCTCTATTCTATCTCAAATATCTAATTTAAAAAAGTAAAAATTAGAAACTAGCCTCCCAAGGGCTAAAGATGATGACTTATATGGGATTTTCATGCCACACATCCTAATCCAATAAGATTAGGATACATGGCCTCTCAATTGCACACACAATTGCCTCTTATAAAACATAAATACAATCTATTATTTCCTATTAAATAACAATTTATTTCACAAATTCTAAAGGCTAACACCAAAACCTAAGTCTAGGAAATGTACCAAAAAAAGTAATGGGTAAGATTTATGTTCAAATTTTGGCATGAATGGAACAATTATTATGAGTGGGTAAAATCACCTTCACCTAGGTCTCAACTAAAACCAATATAGAATTCCTAGAGGTATTCTTAACAAGATGATGAAGGAAAAAAGATAAAAAAATACATAAATATTAAAAAGCTATTTAGTATGTGGTAGCCCCCAAAACTTATTGCGAAGATTGTAACACATTAATTACTTCTAAGACCTCTTTTCAAGTTGATAATGAAATTCATACACATGTATCTAAATATACCAATAGTACACATACTCATATGGATGGATTTCCCTTAAGATAACTATACACATGTAACATATTGATGATTTGGTCACAAGTATGACAATAGCAATATTAATAGAACAAGTGAACAAGGTGGATCCTAACCTTGAATTAAAGTTAATGAGAATAAGAATATTTTGTGGATATGTTTGATCATTTACGATCCAAGATTGGTGCCTATTCCAATGGGAAAAAGAGTCATAACTAGCAAGGATGAAAATATCACAACTACAACTTACACCCAAAACTAGACTTGCATAAATAAATTGATGATAAAGATTTACACAACTAGGAATTCTTAATAACCCTTCTCAAAATTTAATAACCCACATGAAATGAAATGAAGACCACTAAATAGGCTTTTAATTCTTAAAAATGTTATTACATAATTATCTAACTCTCATTACATTTATACCAATAAATGTGGCAAGAGGAAACCAACAACAAGGTTCAAATATCTTCTTAAATCATTATAATGTGTCATAGAGAGAATCAATTATACACATAACTTCAATTAAAACCCTTCTCGTGATGTACATAATGTGACCTTGTCACTTACAAATTAGAGTTGCAAAGATTGAAACTAGAGAATGACTTGAGACACTTGCAATCAAGAAGATAGTAGGAATGGCCAACCCTTGTAATGATTTTCATCCTTCTATTTATAGCATTCAATTACAATGCATTTTTCTTGTCTCATCAAGGGCATGTGGGACTAACTTGTTAGTAAAAGCATTGAATGTACCAACACATCCACTTGTAGAAGAGGTCTACCTTGGATCTAGTATAGGAGGATTTTGAACATTTAAAAAATTTCTCTCATGCTTAGAAAAATTTCTCTCGTGCTTAGAGAGTAGCCTAGTATCTATTTGTAGACATGTAGCCACTAGGATTTCATTTATGGCTTTCAAGTGCCCATATTCATTTTTAACATCTTTATATAGTCATGTGTGTGGAATTATTCCTTTTAGGAGCTTTATGATATTTTGGTGGGACTTGGATGGTTGTAAAACTCCATTATGATTATTTTCAGTCATTAATGGCATCTTTAGGTTGTGCATGGAGGTAGGTAGATCCTTCTAGTTGAGAGATGGGGATTCATAGTTTCTCATGCTTGAACAATGCTTGAATGATAAAAAATATTTCAAAGGTTTGATGTCGAGAGTCTAAGAAGTTATGTGCTAGGGTACATAGATGTCACGGAGGGCTAGGAGTTAGGGCCAAGACAGAGGCATGCCAAGTGAATGGGGGAAAAAAGTCTGCATACCTTAGGGAACAAGACAACAAATTACTTGGGGAACAAAAATTGGGATGTGGAGAACTTGAGCATTTTTTCATGAAGTAAGCTTGACATTAAAATGTTTGGAGGTTTGAGGGGGACAAGGGAGGGACATTGATATTTGGAGAATCAAAATCTTAGATGATGGACTTCATAAGGGGGATGATGGCATTAAATAGCAAAATTCCAAGGGAGGAGAAAACACAATAGGGGCAAGAGTCTAGGATGTACAATGTAGAGTACCATGTGTTGAGATAGAGGAAGACATGAGATCTCACTAGAGTTCGTAGATTGGGGGTCCATAATGTAACTACCCTTTAGGTAAGACAATGAGGAAAACTCTATAAGCCTATAACATATCAAAGATCAGTGTTTTAGGATGGGGTACTAGGTATTGATTGCAAAGAAGGAAGCAAAGTCTTGGAAGACTAATGCAAGGAAGAAGGAATGAAGGGGTGTTGAAGATCAATATTTAAGGATATTGCTTACATGAGTGTAATATGGAGTGGGGGAGGGGAAGGTCTAAAAGCCTAAAAGTAGCTTGAGAGGGTGAGTGGGGATTGGGATCATGAAATACTTGATGTTGAATAAATAGCAATGTAAAAGCTCATGTGGATTGAGGTTGGGGAATATTATCTATGAGGTACGAGGTTTGTTGTATGTTGAAAAGGTCCAAGACTAACAACAAAAAATAAGTGAGAGGTGGGGAAAATAAATGTGTGGGAAATAAGATGCCAAGGAGACAAGTGATGAAAAGTCTAAAATCCCCCTAAAGGAGGAATAGAAAAATGTGAAGGGTAGGGGAAAGGAAGCAAGATTCCTTTTGATCAAGTATTATAGTAAATAAAAACTTGAATTGTCAACAACTTTTAAAAGATATAAAATGATCCCTAAGACTTAGATTTTTTTGCATTTTTGAGATTTAAGGGGTGTAATATGGTTGTGAAGGGAGGTAAAATACAAGACTAAATACACAAATTTGACCAAGTCATCCCATTAAAGGGTTTCTTTGATCATAGATAATAATGTACAAAATAAGGTCAAGACAACATAAGGAACATATGACTCAAGATTTTATGTTTCAAAAACATACATAACATATTGCTAATAGAGTGCATATATTTACTTCCCTCCTTTTTCCACATTTACCTCCAAATTTTACCCATATATATATATATATGGCTCCATTGAAAATTGCACCCGCCTTAAATATACCAGAGTAAAATGAAAAACATTATCCTCAAACTTCAAACATACATACATATACAACACCATTAGCTCCATATATATGTGTGTATACATATAACACCATTAGCTCTATAGTTAGCTACACATAAAGCTCTAAAAAAATTGGGTAGCGAAAATAGCACTCCCCATGGAAAACATCAACAAAGAAATAGTTTCCGCAAACTGCAGACTTTCCAAGGGAATGCTCGAAAGAAGCAAAGAAACTGAATCTTGGTAAGTGGGATTCTCGCCATATTTTCTGTTTCCTCGTATTGATTTCTCCCTGAGATAATATCTGTAGATCGGTTAGATATGTGTTTGAGGTCAATCATGAAACTTGCGACCCAAATGTCATCGTTTACAGGTAAAATTTCTCTTTCCACAATCGCTTGCAGACAACGATGCACAACAAGTGGTATGAGATGGAGGAAGGAGCAGAGAGACAAGGAATTCATCAACAACATCTGCATTACATTGACGCAGAGAAGCCCCTCAATATGGGATTCGATATTTTACGAAATCAGATTGGTCTCTCAATTAACCCCAGAGCTTGTAGCTCAAGTTCTTCTAAAGATTCGAAGAGATGCCGAAGCTTCGCTCTACTTCTTCAACTGGGTAGGGAAGCAAAAGGGTTTCAAGCATACCCTTCATTCAATTTCCATAGCAATTCATACCCTCTCTCGTGCAGGGCTGTTAAACCCCGCTAAAACCCTTATTCGCCAAAACAGCACTAATGCTCCTGCTCTCTTTGATGCATTGCTTAGTAACTGTAAATCGAGACAACTAGTATTTGACCTGCTTTTGGAGACCTATTCACAGGACAAGATGATCCCAGAAGCATTCAATACATTTTATAGGATGAGAGATTGTCAATTCAAGCCTTCGGTTACAGCTTGCAATGAAGTTATGCATACTCTATGGACGCTAAACGTGATTGAAGTGGCTTGGAAGTTCTATTGGGCAATGGTTCAAAATGGTATCGGCTCTGATGAGTACACATTTAGAATATTGGTGCAGATGCTCTGTAAGGAGGGGAAAGTTGAGGATTCTGTTCAATTGATAGGTGAGATGAAAAAAAATGGCTGCAAACTTGATGTCCCTCTTTATAATATAGCATTGGATGCACATTTCAAGGAAGGGAAGGTGGCAGAGGGATTAAAATTACTTGGACACATGTTAATGAAGGGTTTGAGCCCAGATTTTGCAACTTACAGTTCATTACTTAATGGATTATGTAAATTTGGAAGAATTGAAGAAGCAAATCGTCTATTTGAAGACATGCTTAATAAGGATTTGGTGCCCATAGCTGATGCTACAACAAAGTGCAGCTCACCTGAAAAGGACAGCGAAACTCTTGGTTTTGTTCCTGAGCTTGTTACTGGCAATGCATTTATAATAGAACTTTGTAGGCTGGAAAAAATGGATGCAGCAGAACTGGTCTTCAAAAAAATTCTGGATAAGGGTTTGACAGCAAATGGTTATGTTTATAATGCTATGATAGATGGGTATGGCAAGGAAGGAAGAATTAAAGAAGCTATGCAAATGCACGATGAATTATTGCAAAATAATCTTATGCTGAATTCTTCTAGTTGCAAAATGATTGTAAATGCGCTTTGCATAAAAGGCGAAGTGGTGGAAGCTAGGAAAGTTTTCTCTACCATGTTGGAAAGAGGTTTTGTTGCTGATTCTGCTGATTATTCTATTCTGATTACCGCATACTGCAAGGAAGGCAACCTGGAGGAAGCAAACAAACTTTTCCATGATATGCTTGAAATAGGTTTGATGCCTAGTCCTAATACATGCTGTACGCTGGTAAGACAATACTGCAAGGAGGGTAGTACTGGTGAAGCTTTGTATCTTCATGATAAACTGAAGGATTATGAGATTTTGCTCGACATAGTTACTTATAATGCTCTCCTACAGGAGCTGTGTCAAAAAAAGCAGATGCAGGAAGCAGACAACATCTTCAACTATATGCAAAATAAGGGGATGACTCTAACCACCATTACTTATACAACAATGGTACGTGGGCATTGTAAAGCAGAAAATTTTAGAGAAGCTTTAAAACTGCACGATGAAATGTTGCAGAAGGATCTTAAGCCTGACAATGCTACTTATAAAGATCTGATAGCTGGTTTTGATATATAAGGAAGCCATTTTTGCCTTATGCGATCAATCATAAAAAAAGCATAAAGCTGAACACGTCTTTCCCAATCAGAAATATTTACTACTTATGACTTTCATGCATGAGGGCAAGGCTTCTCACAATTTCACACAAACAAGCTTTCAGGGATCTTACTGCTCTAAATCTGCAATGCACAGAGAATAGTCTAGTTCTGGTATCTGATTTCATGTTAATTGGATCTGTTTGATATGGTGAGAGTTTGATTTGAAGAAGGGATTTTTATACTCTACATTTTAATTTAGCTTGAAAGCTAAGCAAATCCTCTCTTTACAAAGAGACAATCAAACTTTAGACTGAAACCCTGTTCAGGTTTGTAGTGGTTGTGGACTTGTAAGGTACCGATTATTATTTTTCTGTTGTTCCATGCATGGGAAAACACAGCAGCTTCCAAAAAAATAAGTGTTTCTATATGGGTAGAAGTAAATGAGAAGCGGTGCCTTGGCATTCACTGCATATGGATAGCTGGATATGGTCAATGAAGTGCAAGGTTAAAAAGCAAGCCTCCAATGTTATTGTATAAAAGCAATCAGTTGTCTGTGCTAGCTCAATGCATCCGAGACACTATTTTTGAGACATCCATCGTAACTTTAGTCATAGATCATATGGTCACTACAATGGAGATTTCGTTGAGGAAATACAATTGCAAAGATTGAATCCACAAGTTAGTATCCAATAGTATGCAACATGAAGCTAATCTCATGAATGTTTGGCCAAGCAATTTTGGGTCTAAAACTGACTTGACCTTCTGGATTTGCAGAGATTATTTCTACAATCTTCATTATAGCTATTTAACGAGGACACACTTTGTAGATCACATGGTATTTGAATAGAAAAAATATTAGACAAATGGCTACAACCAGGCAAGAATCGTAGCAATCAGCAGAGGAGTTAATAGATCAACAAAACTGCAGGTGAGATAGACAAAGTATACTGCATTCCTAGAAAACAATATAATAGAGGCATGTAAGAAGCTGAAGAGAAGGAGATGTAATGGACATTACATTGCTAAGGTAAATCACAATTTGGCAACAAGGCGTAAAAGGTTTCCTTGGGATTACACTACCAGGTTGGCCAGAGAGGTAGATAGCCATTTGTTTTTCATTATTGAAAATTGTCTTCTGTACTTAACCCGAAAATGTGATAGAATAGTGAATTTTGATCCATATAAATCCCAGTGGACTTATAAAAGGTAAACATAAATTAAATTTAGTTGAATTACTGTAATAAAGTATTTACTTTCTTTGGTGTCAATTAGCCAACGATGACTTCTTGTTCATTACTTTTGGATAAATAAGGCTACTCCATGTAATATTTATATCCAAGAAAGCAAGTGCATATGCATCGAGTTAACTGTAAAGTGCTTCAATTCTATATTTTTGGAACAAGCATACAAACAGTCTTTACTATTTTCAAACAATAACCTTTGTCTTGCTGTTCTCTTTTTAAATGTTACTAGCTGAAATATTAGCCACTGTTCTTATAATAATATTCCATATACGTTTGTATTTTAGAGTGAAACAGGGAATTTTTTGTTTCCATATTAACCAGTTTGCAGGAGGTGCAAAATTTAGAATTGAGTTCCATGAAATTTAATTGTTCTGCAAGAAATACATCTTTCTTCGGGGATTTAAAAAAAAAGTGAATTGTTTCCTATATACTTCGAAATATTATTTTACACATTTCTAGTGTTTCTGAAATAGTTGAGACATAATGCCTGGATATTGATATAAATGTTTTTGGGATAGCTTCAAAGAAGTGGGCAAGGAACTTAATCCAAACATTGCCTACTAGATTTTGAAGCCACTTTGAACAAGTTTGGTTTGGGAAGGTATTTAACATTACAAACATAATTTCATTGGCATTAAATACTGATTTGGTGCTTCCTTCAACCAAATGTGATCAATCTGATTTTTTTCTAAGAAACCACCCCAATTTCAAGTTGTAAGGGATGTATGTATTTATGTACGTTTCACTCTTGCATGATAGGGTTGCCAATTCCTACTAGAGAGTAATAAGTAAGTGTAATTTTAGTATAATGTTTGTTTAGTTATGTTTCTTTGGTGATCTCCTGTTTTTATCTGATAAAATTTCAGTGCGACTCATTTTGTTGAAAGAGAAAGCTAATAGTGTTTGTTCTTAGGATGAAAACTTGAGGGGTATCTTTCCTGCCTCAAGTTGCTGTCCGTTGAATACTGATTTTAGTAGTCACTGGGGCCAAATTCAATGCTGTCCATCAAATATCCAACAGCCATCCAACACCGGTTAGAATGAATTTGTGATTATAAATAAGAGTGAAAAGGGAATAGACAGTTAGAATTTGTATGCTGGTGAAGTTTGAAGTAGTACCAAGAAACCTGAATGGATCAGATCATCAGACTATAGCTCTGAGATAGAAAATGAATATTAGATAGTTTTTCAGATGATCAATGAGACAAAATAGCATAAACGACAGTTAAAGAGCTCATGGATATGCTGCAGCTATGCAGTACAATGCCCTTCAAGGAAGATCTGAGATCTGTGAGAGGCACATTGGAGAGAATGTAGAACAGTCACAAGAAGTTTAAACTTAGCCTTTTGGCTACTATTCAACAAAAGATGATAGGCATTGACTGGTGCTGTAAAATATTTGTAACACTCCATACTTACACTCACAGATTGCACACCCAAGGTACATAAACATTCAAAAATACGTAAGATACTAGACAATTGCAATGTAAATGGGCATCCTGTTTCATGAATTGAATTTGTGTGTTACAGAGGTAAAATGGCTGAAGCCTCGGAAATTGCGTAGAGCGCTTCCCAAGATATACAGAGGATAAATTCATTCACTTTCTTTTTTAATATTCAAAATTCATATTTTACTATAGGAGCCTTCCTTGGGATAAATATCGCTATTTGGTTGGTTGGATTGCTTAGGAATCTCACTTCATGGCACCACATGGGCCTGAGAAAGCTGGATATGTGAGCGATGATCCCAAGCATCTTGAAAAATGCTTCATATGTAGTCACCTTAGGTGATAAACTGTTTGCTTTATAAGTGTTGGCTCATTCCCCACATATGAGCTGAGAAATGCATTGGAATAATGCCAGCTTGAATGGAAATTCATTTCACTCCCACATATCAATCTTGACGATGCCATCTTCAACATCACCTAAGGCTAAAAGATTAGAGTGCAATCCATAGCATTATTAGAGAGTTTCAATAGCCACATAAGGGTAAGCATGGCTACCTGCTATCACCCTCTCTACTTGGTCTGTATATAGATAGATTATAATGGATAAATAGATTAGGGGAAGACAGGGTCCAAGTAGCTATTTATGCCATCAAACTCCTATGTGTAGATAATCTAATATTGATTGCAACAGCAGCCCAAAGTTTAAGGGATCATTTGAAAGCCTTAGAGCTCTTTTGTTAAAAAGTTGGGATGCAAGTTGACATCAGTAAAATAAAGATTTTGATCTTCTTACAACGAAAAGATAAGAAATATATGAGCTTCATATTTGAGGGAAACCCATGTGAGATAGAAGCAACAACTATGATTTGTCTTTCAATCTATATAAAGAAAATAGAGAACATGGAGGAGGATAAGTGGCCAAAGATTGCAATAAGAGAAGAGTTGAACAAATGAAAGAGGATACGGATGAAACAAAACAAATTATGGATGAGTAAGATCACTTACAGGAATGCCCAACCACCAATTAAAAGATTAAAAACAATGTGAACAATTTAAAATATATAGACAAAACAATCTGGGAGGAAAAGACAATATTATATCACTTAATTCGATAGCAACTATGAACACAACCAAAGGCAAAAATCAAATGGAAAATAAAGTTGCTCATAGACCAACGAAGGACATGTTCACACCAATTAGAGCCTTATAGTTGTTCCTTGTTTTTCAGCAACATTTCACTTCTTTGATTTTCTATCTTTATAGATCTTATAAACTAATTTTGTCTCATGAGCGTTAGTAAAATCTCATAATCATATCATATCATTAAGAGTTATTTGGATGTCATTCGGTTTAAATTCTAGACTTGACTCTCTTATGAATCCTAACTTAATCACTTTTCCCTTACCTTAAGATATTTAACCTTGGAGAACTCCAAGATAAGTCCCTGTCTAGGTTGGTATGGGTTATTGACTATTAACACTCAGATGGTTAAACAATGTGATGATTGCTGCGAGGAACTTTCAGCCTTAGTACAACTTGAGACTCATATTAAATATGGTTTCGACATTATAATCTTATCGGGTTACAAGTTAGGTTTATCTAGGGTTTAGTGCATGTCTAGAAACTTGTCCCTAGTTAATTGGTTTATTATGGTAGAAGTTGTTTGCGAGGGCTTTCAATACATGACAATAATCTTAACTAGTTACTCCCGATCCATCAAGGCACCATATGCATTGATGTTGTGTGCAGGAAGCGAAGGGCTAATCATCTCCATGGAGGAAGCAAAGGGCTCATCATGAAAGAATTACAAAAGACACAAATGCTACAGCAATAATTACTTTATTCAGTCTTTAATAAAATGGTTACAAATCTATAAACTTTGAATGCTACAACATTCATCAAATTCTATTCATGATTATATGATTTGATCAACTAATAAGCTAAGTTGTAGAATCTGAATCGGGTAAGTGGGTACGGTACGCCATACGACAAAAAAAATTAACGGTTTGGGTACGTCCATACAAATAAACATATAAAAATCATAAATATATTAATTATAAATTTTGTATATATATTAAAAATTAAATATATAAAATCAAAAATTCAAAATTAATATATTTATATTTAATAATGCAAATAATGCAGTATAAATATAAGTTTATAATTTATAATTTATAAGTTTATTTTATTTTTAATTTACAATTTTATTACATATTAATATATTATTAATATACATTTTAATAAACAATATAGTTTAAATTTCAAAACTATTTTGTAATATTAATTATAAAACTCTATATTAACTATAGTATAAATATAAATGAAACAAAAAACATTATAGAACCATGTATTAACTATAAGCAACTATTGTCGATTCCCGTATGTGAAGATAATCTCCCTGGCGTCCAGTGGGCACGCCAGGCCGCTGATAGCCGTGCTCATCGTCACATCCATGCATCGACTCACACTCATCCACCACTTTGGCCATCATGCTCCTCCCGGTGCCACTGATTTTTATCATCTCTCCACCCGGTGGAAAGCACCACAACGCGCTCCTTGTTGGGGTGGTAACTGTCATTGTAGCTAGAAGGGCCGCCTCCATCTCCGCCCTTGGAAAAATCGTTGAGTGTGAGGATTATGAGGGTTGTAGAGGAGACGCCTGGGGAGTAGTCGAAGAACTACAATACTCCGCTCTAGTGTTAGTGTTACAAGCTCCCTTCATCCTCCCCTTCGACTTCCACTCGTTGCCCTCCTCATTGCCAACAGTGTCGCCGCAAATGTTGCTTCCCACGTCAACTCACCAGGGCAGTCGTCTAGCGTTGCAAGGGCCGTCCAAGAAAGTGATTGTTCTTTGCACTGGGTGGTGTTTTCAATTTTCAGGAGTAAATTTTAGGGTATTTATGTTAATTTCTTATAACCCAACAACAGATTAATTGTTCAATAAATTCACAGAATATAATCAAATATCTGATTTATAACAATTAATACAATTGGGTTAATTAACAACTAATAACAGCGGAAACAAAAATAACAAGAAGCCAATCACAAAAAGACAATAACACAGAATTACCCAGGAAACCCCAATGCGAGGAAAAACTTGCAAATGTTGGATCTTCTATTCAGCCTAACAACAAACTCTTCTTTCGAAAATACAATATGAGCTTGCTACAACAATCTTACATTTTTAGAGCCTAGCTGTTTTACTTAGCGTGCAAGAAAAGAATATTTCCTTGCTTTCTTTGGCTTTAATTACACATAAAATCACTCTTGGATTTATCTTATCCTCACAAACTCGGAAACATTCTATTAAAGAATAAAAATCCTGTTGTTGCTAAAAATCCAACTCGAATTGTTTTAAAGCATATCTAACTCGAGTTGCTTTAAAGTGATTTAAAGCATATCCAACTCGAGTTGCTTTAAAACAACTCCACATCCCACCTTTCGAGCTACAAAAATCAACACTCCCTCTTAGCGAGGAAGGTGTTATGCACCACACCCTGTTGGGTATATGAAGCCCAATGGACATCTTTGTCCCTTAAGTTTCCTTTGACCGTTCGTGTTTCCTCTTGAAGACATATTATTTATTTGCTACTGTATTGTATTGTAATGTGGAAGAACAAAGATTAATAAATCTATTCCCCTGCTCCCCGTGGATGTAGCCTTTATGGTGAACCACATAATCTCTGTGTAATGTGTTGTCTCTTTACATCTTTATTTCTGCTGTTATGTTTATTTATCTGCACTTCATTTCTAACAATTGGTATCAGAGCTAGGTAGTATAGCTGGTTGAGAAATTGGTATAGAATTTCCTGAGTTATGAAGGAGGCGGATAAATTATTTTCTGGGCAGAATTTCGACCGAGGAAGGTGTGTAGGGAGCAGGGAATAGGGAGCAGAGGAAAAACTTCTTATTGTTGTCCAGGGTGCATATGACTGTCAAAAAGGTGGGAGGAAAAACCTTGGGAAGGCTGCGTATATCCTTGAATATTGAAGGTTGTGCTAAACTTAGAGGAGGTAGCATTTGAAGATGAGATGACTGCGCAAAATTTGAAGAAAGAGGTGATAAAAATTATAATATTGTAGAGTGGAGGACTCGGGTGGAAGAGTTGATGGTTTTTCAAGGGAACTCTTTCTGCCTTTTCCGAGCGATGGAGCCGTCGGAGGCCTTACCACTATGGGATTCCACAGTCTCTTCGCTCTTTTCCAAGGCTGCCCACGCCATGGCCAACACCCATATCAATTGGGGATAAAGCGCTGATGGAATTTTAGTGGAGACATTGAATAGGAAGAAACGGATTAGGGAATCCCACGCCAACAGAAAGGATGTAAGTTGGTACCGGAGCAAATGTAAATGGCATACGTGCTTGTGAGGGGTGCGAAAGACATTGAGGCATCCGAGTCATTTCAGGAGGCAGCATACAAATATTTAGAGGCTGCGTTGAACAAAGAGGGGGCAGCGATGGAAAAACTAAGGGATGCGAATGAACATTTGATGACTGTGAATGAGTTTTAGAAGGCAGCGGATGGTCTAGAGAAGATTGCATGCCAATCATTAAAGACTGCACATTCCCTTGTGATGGCTGCGCTGAATGTGGCTGCAATGAAAAGTCAAACAATTGTGTAGGAAAAACTTATTTTTATTGTGTTTTGTCCATTAGCGTGCCTGCCCTCTGCGAAAGAGAGGAAGAAAATTTTCCTCCTGCTGTTGAGAATAAGGGCAGTGGGATGCATAAAGTTAGGCTGCAGTCGCTTGCAAGGCTCTTACGGACCGACAACAGTTTACAAACTGCAGGAAATAGCGGAGGAGGAGAAATCCCAGGCGAATGGCATAGAGGCAGCTGAGGAGGATGCTAACGCTTCTCAGGTAGAGGAGGTTATTGTTGGCACAATGAAGAGTGTGGGAAGTAGTCTAATGTAACAAATGGGTGGCTCTTGAGATGTCCATGGTTGTAGCAGAGATGGCTACAACGGTAGTGGTGGCCTATGATTGAGTCACCCTTGGTAGAAAAGTTTGAGGTGCCACTTGTGATGGTGCCTTGTAGTGGAGATTCACCCTTCATAGAGAAGTTTGGGGTGCCATTTGTGATGGTGCCTTGTTGGTTCTTTGTCTGGAATGCTAACGAAGCGACGTGGTGAATGCGCTCATTCCAGGGATGCATTCATCCGAACATTGTACATGTAGTGGGAGTATTGAGCAATCCGGCATATGCATTGATGAAGAAAGTTCAATGGGAGAAGTTCGAGCATGTGTGCAGCTGGAATGTTAACGAAGCGACGCGGTGAATGCGCTCATTCTAGTTGTGATGGAGGTCTTGGTGTTTGGCTTTCAAAATGAAGTTAGATTTCTCTCGGTATTGTCAAGATGTGACAATGGGAGAAAAGTAGGGGAATGTCTGAGATGTTGCAGTTGTCGTTGGACTTCAAGTGGGAGATTGTTGGGTATATGAAGCCCAACGGACATCTTTGTCCCTTCAGTTTCCTTTGACCATTCGTGTTTCCTCTTGAAGACATATTATTTATTTGTTGATGTATTGTATTGTAATGTGGAAGAACAAAGATTAATAAATCTATTCCCCTGCTCCCCGTGGATGTAGCCTTTATGGTGAACCACGTAATCTTTGTGTAATGTGTTGTCTCTTTACATCTTTATTTCTGTTGTTATGTTTATTTATCTGCACTTCATTTCTAACACACCCAACTTGCCCCTGAAGAATTCAAACTTGCTCTTCATCAAGGCCTTCGTCAGGATATCTGCTATCTGTTCATCTGTAGGAATGTAAATGAGCTTCACTATCCCCTTCTCCACACAATCTCTGATGAAGTGGTACTTGATCTCAATGTGCTTTGACTTGTCATGAAACACTGGATTCTCAAAGAGTTTGATACAACTTTGATTATCATAGTAAATAACTATAGGATCTAGCTCCTGATCAAAGAGCCCAACTAGAAGTTTTTGAAGCCAGATAGCCTCACATGTAGCCATATTGGCTGCCATATACTCGGCCTCTGCAGAACTCAGCGCAACTGACTTTTGTTTCCTGTTGTACCAAGAAACTGCTCCTGATCCCAAACTGAAACTGCACCCTGAAGTGCTCTTCCAATCAGCTGTACTACCTGCCCAATCTGCATCGGTAAACCCCTCGAGCTTCACTCCATCCTGCTGAACATACTTCAACCCATAATCAACTGTGCCTTGGAGATATCTCAAAACATGCTTCGTAGCTATCCAGTACACACGTTTAGGTTCCACCATAAACTGACTGAGTGAGTTCACTGCAAAACAAATGTCTGGCCTGGTGTTGACCAGATACATAAGAGAGCCTATCAACTGTCTGTATAAAGTCGGATTCACTGCCTTTGATCTGGAAGCATCAATCTTCTTCCAATTGGTCACAAGTGGCGTTGACATAGGCTTACAATTTTCCATCCTGAATCGCTTCAAGATATCAATTAAGTACTTCCCTTGTCCAAGGAAGATCTATCCCCCTTTCTGCCACAACTCCAATCCTAGAAAGTAGTGCATCAACCCCAAGTCCATCTCAAACTCTCCTGCAAGATCCCTCTTGCAGTGTGCTATGAGCTCCTCTAACCCTATGAGAAATAGGTCATCAACATATAACACCAATATGAGAAGTTCACCCTTCACCTAAACATAGTACAGGTTCGGATCCGCCTCACTCTTGATGAAGCCCACACTCTGCAAGTAACTGTCAATACGTGAATACCATGCCCTGGGAGCCTGCTTGAGTCCATACAATGCTCTTTTCAACCTGCATACATGAGAATCCCTCTCATGTGCTTCAAATCCTTCTGGCTGCTCTATGTAAATCTCTTCCTCAATCACCCCCATTGAGGAAGGCCGTCTTTACATCCATCTGATGAATCCTCCAACCCATCCATGCTGCTATAGAAATGATAGCTCTTATGGATGAGTACCTGGCTATTGGAGCGAAAGTCTCATCATAGTCGACTCCTTCCTTCTGAGAAAACCCCTTAGCCACAAACCGGGCTTTGAAATTTTCCACACTACCATTTGCAGCATGCTTAATCTTATACAACCATCTTGAGCCCACCACAGACTTATCTTCTGGTCGTGGTACTACCTCCCACACACTATTCTTCATGATGGACGAATACTCTTCCACCATGGCATCTCTCCACACTTGGTGCTTGGATGCCTCCTGAAAGCTAGAAGGCTCTACTTCAATTAATTCACTCATAAGTGCCACATACTCAGAATAACGTTTGGGAGCCCTTCTCTGTCTGATTGAATCTTGAGGATCACCTACATATTCTTGAGCCTCTTTCAATGTCTGCTCAGCTGCACTGTTTCTCCTCTTCTTAGTAATAGGAATCTGAGGTTGAAGAATTATTTGTTCCTCTATTTGATCACCTTGCTCGACCTGCTTGCTCTGCTCTCCAGCTTGTGTGACTGAAGTTTGCGGAATTTGTGCTACCTCAACTGTGGATGATTGTTCCTCCTCATTCATCAAGTTGCTTGACTTTTGAATAAATGCCCAAGCCTCACTACCAAAAACTCAAAATGAAGAAACACCAAGCTTGACATGGGTCCAAGCCTCTTCAAGAGTCATATGTCATAATGCCTTATGAGGCATCCAATTCTGAATATAATTGGCACAATTGAGTGCCTCATCCCAAAATGAAGAACTCATAGCTCGAGACTATATCATACAATTGGCCATCTCCCATAAGGTTTTGTTCTTTCTCTCAGCAACACCATTCTGCTGAGGGGTGTAAGGTACTATAAATTGATGCTACAAACCATGCTCAGTGCAAAATTCCCTGAAAGCCTGATTAACATACTCCCCCCATTATCTATGTGTATCATCCTGATAGAAAGTCCAGATTGCTTCTCCACAAATGTCTTAAAGATCCTGAATGAATCAAAGACATCAAACTTGTACTTAAGAAAGTACACCCATGTACGTTTGGACAAGTCATCAATAAAAGTGAGCACATATCGGGCCCCTGAAAAAGGAGTTGGAAAGGACATGAGATCGCTATGTACCAACTCCAAGGGTGCCTTAGCACGTGTGGCTCTACCCGTAGGAAAAAAATCCCGGTGATGTCTTCCAAGGACACAACCCTGACATACACCATCAATACAGGAAATCAGAGGAAGCCCAATCACAAGTGCTTGAGTACTCATCTGTTGTAGATATTTGTAATTGACATGGCCAAAACGCTCATGCCAAAGCCTGCTCATTGAGTTTGCATGTGCTATAAGAGAGGAACCTGAACTGTCTAAACTCTCAAAGCCATCAAATCTGTATAAGCGAGATGCAGAATCAACACTCCTAGTAGCAACAACCAAATCAGGATCATGAAGGTCTTGAATAACCACATCATGTGGTGAGAACTCAATTGTTTTGCCAGAGCCAGAGTGGAAAATATGATACACGAAATAAAGGTTTGTCGAAATGTTAGGAACAAGTACATCCTGAAGACAACCACCATCCAATGAAATAGTACCTAAACCCTTAACTGAAAGTTGTGCTGATTCACCAACTGCAATGTGTGTAGTGCCAGTAGGGGCAAGTGAGGTGACCAAATCCTATGTGTGTTTCATATGGTGAGAAGCACCAGAATCTAGAATCTAAGTGGACCCTGAAGATAATGCTCGTGCAAAAAGAGCATGACCTTTCCCTATGGGTTGGGAAGGAGACTGAGGCGAGGTGATATTATGCTACTGCATGGCTTCCTCTAAAGCCTCTAATCGTTTCCAACACCTAGAAACTGGATGTCCTTCCTTGCCACAAAAACTACAAGGATCACCTGATTTCTTCTTAGTCTTGGAGGAAGACTCACCAGACTTCGAATATTTTCCCTTTTTAGGATTGAACTATGGTTTTGAATTAGTCTTATGAGGTGGCTTGGAGGAACTCTCACTGACAGTTGAATCTATCTTGGGGTTCGGTTTCTGCTTCTTTTTCCCTTTAGATGATTGAGCTACCAGTGCTTGGTTCTTAGATCCTGAGAGAGAATCCAACTATGATATCTTGGCCTACTCTCGTGTCAACTGATCATAGAACACCTCAAAAGTAGGCATGGTAAAGCGTGCACCCAAGGCATCCATTGTAGAATAAAATGTCAAAGAGAATATCTAAAAAGGACCTCGAAGCTTAGAAAGAATCAGGTAAATGCACTCTTCATTTGTTTTGTTCTTACCACAACCCTGTAACAATGACCTCGGTGATTTGCACTTCATCAAAAAATCCTCAATGGTAGGATATGAATCAGGTACTAAGGAAGTAAATTCGGCCTTAATCTGAAGTGTACAAAACTAATTAATGGTGCCAAATAGAGTTTCAAACTTCAACCACATAGCTCAAGGACTTGTACAACCCTCTAAATGGAATATAAAACTATCTAAAACATGCAAACATAGAAAACCCATGGCCTCATCCATTATGTTCCTATGCTTAAAAACCTCAAATGGTCGTGTCAACTAAGGTTGAACTTCATCCAAACATGACCATAACCCTTTTGACAATAGAAGTCTGGTCATTTGTGCCTTCTAGGTGTGATAATTGTGTGGGGTAAGGCACTCAATAGAAGAAGAGTCTGCCATAATGAGTTTTGAAATGTGTTTTATGAAAGGGTTTATGGTTTTTTGATGTAAATTATAGAAAGCAAGAAAAAAAAAACCCCCACAACACAAGAACCCAAACCCCTGTACAATTTTTAAAGCTGAAAAGCTAGAAAAGGAAAAATATGTTTCAAATAATGCTCTGTGTACTTGATATATTTTTTGATGAAATAAATTGCAAGTCTAGAAAGAGTGCAGAACCACCTTTCCAACGCCTATTCATTTGCGCAAAACGGAGTTCGGACGCAAAAGTTATGCCCTCGGGAGTGTAAAAATAATGTTCCGGCTTTGACTAACGAAAAAGGCATCAAAACTAAAAATTAAAAAAATTATACCTCCACCATCGGATCGGGCTCAGAACCAGCTTTCCGACGCTTATTCGTTTTTGAAAATTCGAGTTCGTATGACCATTTTACACCCAATTTTGTGAAAGTTGTTCAAAAAAGCCCAATAAGCCCTTCAAGAGCCCTCATGGGCTAAAAAAGTCGGGCCCCTGGTCGCATGCAAGACCAGGGGCTGGCGGCTGGAGCCGAAGCTCCTAGTCACCCACGTGACCATTGCAGGAGCTAAAGACCTGGCGGGGGCTGGGCGCGGGGTGCTTGGACCCCAATATGACCTTGGTTGCAGACTTGGAGCCCTCGAGGGCTAGCTAGAGGAGCGGTGGCGGACCAATGGTTGGAAAGGGCGGCGCGACTGGTGGCTGTTGGCCATCGGGTGGTGTAGGGGTGGCGCGGCCCTTCTGAATGGGCAACACAATTTTTTTAAAAAAAAGCTTTGATTTTTTTTTAATTTTTGCATACAAAGTCATGCCTTAGGGTCTATATGGCCCTAGGGCAAAAATTTTTTGCCTCCTGAGCCAACTGCATCAAAACTGGGCAAATTTTATGTCAAAAAGCTTGGAAACGACCTCCTGAGCGCAACCGTGAGGTCGATTTGGGCTCAAAATTTACCAAATGAAATAGGTATGCCCTGGATCAAAAAAGCAAACCCCAAACCCTCGAAGCTCCAAAAATCCTTCAAAAACACAAATAGGAAGTAGCAGGTCTAAGACTCTGATACCATGTAGAAGTTGAGAAAGCCAACTTCACAGAACCCGAAGATCACTTGCATGCAAATAACTTGCCATAGAAAGGAATAGATGGAGACAAAAAAACAAATGTGTTATGCAAGGTTCAAGAGAATTTGCATTAACTGAATGAAATAATACAAAGAGATCAATCCTTATGAAGGAGATCAAGAAACCCTAAAGGGTAACCTAAAAGGGAGCATTTCTACAAAATGCAAACTAAATTAATCTTAAGAGAAATATAAAAGGTGACTTAATTGAAATAATTAAGTAATGAACCTTTTACTCTAACAGTTGTTCATTTTAGAGCACCAAAAGGAAATTGCCAACTTAGAAAACTTAAAAATGGTTCATTTTAGCAACACCAAATCAAATGTGAGAGTTGTTGGTGTTCATTTTAATGCACCAAAAGAAATTTTCTAAGTTAATAAACAAAAATATTTGTGGCTCCAAAGATCTTGGACCAATCGTCTTCTCTGAACAAAACAAGTTAGTATGTTCAAAATCCTGCATAAAAATCCATTAATTCCTGCAAAACAAGAAAAATGTTAGCAAGGAGGGTCATTACAATAGTACAGGATCCGTGCACTTGTCTTCCAGAGCAAATGCTCAGAAAAAAATCAAAGGCTTAGAAGAAATTTTGCAAATGCTCAGAAATCAGGCAAAAGCTCAGATTTTCCATGTAGGGGCAAACCCAAAAATATTCAAAAGTGTGCCTTTTTGAGCAAAAACGTTGATCTTAGTGCAAAGGAAAGCTTCTTGTGGCAAAAGCTTAGAATTCTTGACAGTCAAAAGCATGCTTTTGTTGGAAAATCTGTGAAATGTCTCCAAAAGGCTCCCGAAATCCTGTGACTTCAAATTTGCTCATAAAAACATTAGTGAGGAGGACATAGGTCCCACAGGGCATGCCAAATTGTGTGAGGGGGAAGGAATCCATCAAGAAAATGTGAAGGCAACAATCAAATGTAAGATTGAAATCAGAAAACTATCTAATCCAAAACACTTTCTATCCTATTCCATCACTCATGAAATGTACAAATCTAAGTTATTTGAATGAAATGAGATCCTAAGATATTCAAAACGAATTCAAACAAACAAAAGAATATTTTACCATCCCATGTTGGAGTGTATCTGCATGATGTTTGGTTGTTCGTATCACTACAAAGCCTCCATTGCTTGGTGCAAAAGCTTGATGAACGATGCTTGCGTTTGAAGAAATGAGGAAGCTCTATCAATGGTGATCTTGACAAAATTTCGTTGCATAAGGTAAGTTGAAATTCTAATCCATATTTGTGAGGAGAGAGGTTTGTTATATAGGAAAATAGAGTTTGAACCAACGATCAGGATCACGTTGGAGAATATCCAAATCAATGATCAAAATATGTTGAGAGGATTTAGACATGAGAAGATTGTACAAAGTTGATTGCACAATTAGGGTGATTGAAGAATAGATTGGCTAGTTAGGGTTTTAGATTGATCAGTCAACAATTGATTGCTTAGTTAGCAATTGATTGATCAGTTAGGGTTTAGTTAGGAATTAGATGGTTGAGTTAGCAAAATTAGATTGATTAGTTAGCAATCCATGATTTTCTCAATCAGAAAGTGGGTGAGGAATATTAATTAATTAATTCTTTTTTTGTGTTTGATTTGATTTTTGATAATTGATTTGAATAGTTTGATTTGATTATTCAAATTTTGGAGGGAAAGTGTGATAATTAAATTATTATGATTTAATAATTAAATTAATTTTGAGGAATAAGGTGAATTAGTGACGTAATCAAATAATTAGCATTGTTTGACTAATTAGGACGAAATAAGATTAGATTAGGACTTTATTAAATAAATGTAATTTATTTAATTGGCTAAAACAATGAAATGTGAATTAATATAATAACATTGTATTATTCAATCAATAGTAGAATTAGGGTTTTCAATAATTTATTGAATAAACGGTATTTATTTATTTTATCAGAAATGATGAAATAGTGGATTAATTAAATAATGTTGTATTATTCAATTAATAGAGGAAATTAGGGTTTCATATGTCATTTGATGTCATTTTATGATAGT
>VDFB02000009.1:26057254-26091681 GCA_007258455.2 Sequoia sempervirens | reverse complement strand
TTGAAAATGAAACTGTTATTGAAAATGAAAATGTTGTTGGAAATGGAAATTGTCATTAAAAAATAGTGAGAAACTAGAAAATGTTAATAACATTGAACTTGAAAATGAAAATGTTGATAATGAACCTTATGTAACACCTAATTACAAGAGAACCCCTAAATGGTTGGTTGAAATAGATGAGAACATAATTGATAATCTTGAAGGAAAAAGGTCACAATAAACGGTTCGTTTGTGGGCTACCAAAATGTTCAATGAATACTTTTCCAATAAGACATTAACTAAACAATGCCAAATTTTTGTGCAATTACTTAAGATTTACAAAATGAGACCATTATTAAAAAAATTGAAGATTCGTCTGACCAAAAAATCAGAAAAAAATAGTATTATTGTCAATAATATTTTTAATGCTCTAACCTTTATTGGAAATACCAGTACGGAAAAAGATAAAAGGGTTGCTTGTAAAGTGCTCACAACCTCACTAGTAAGCCATCATTTGAGAAAGGCTCGTTTAATGAGACAAACTTGTATTGATTTAAACTTAAATCGTAAAAAATTGAATAGAGCACTCTCAAGAAGAGGAAGACTTGATAGTCCTCTTCAAAATGATATGTGAGCTTTTAGTGGGAGGCTTCCACGTGTTGATAAGAAGCTAACCGATAATGTAAAGATACAAATTGAACAATTTTGGAACTCTCACTCTAGAGTATCATTGAATGTAAAGGATGTTTTAAAGGTACGAATTGGTAATCGAGATTGTACACCGCATCCTAAACATTTTTTGGAATGTACAAACAATTTTGTCAAGAACATCCAAATTTTCTAATCTCACAAAGGGCTTTTGAGTCTTGCAATCCATTTTATTGTGTACCTATTAATGTTTGTAATACATGTTGTAAATACCTTGTTGAGTTTTTAATGTATCATGAAATATTATGCCATATTCGTTCTACTATGCATATTGACGAAATGTTGCAGGAGTATCATGCAGTGCAACTTCCAAAATCATCCAGGGATTTGTTAGATTTATTTTTATGCATTAGAGGTGATGGTTGCTTATTTTATAGAAATGATTGTTTAAATGAAACTTGTTTGCAATGTGGTAGTTTATCGAAGTTTGTAACATGCTTTCATGAGGGCAGCAATCATGATTTTGGTAACAAGATTGTTGAGAAAAAAAGGTTTGAGATAGTCAAATGCACATTGAAGAGTGGAGGTGAGGGTTCTAGATGTGATTTGGTTGAAAGAGAGGTAAGTATTGTTGATTTTATTTCTGATTTTAAGAAAAAAAAATTCTATAAGTATTCAAGGCATAGCCACAAGTCACAATGGTTGGATGGGAAATTCAGGATGTGTAAGGACTCTTTCCCCATTGGAACTATTGTATCTGTAGTTGATTTTTCTAAAAATTACACATTGCAACCACAAAATGAAGTTTAATCACAATATTATAATTTTATTCAAATTGTTATTTTTGTCCACATAATATATAGACATTCCACTGATAGTATAGAAAAAGACAAGAAGATAATTAGGGAGTACTATTTTTACATGAGTGATGATAGATATCATTCATCTGAGTTTGTACAACATTGTTTTGAAAAAATAATTGAGTTCTTGCAGGAAAAAGGAATTGCAATGGGTCAACATCTGATTTGGTCAGATAATTGCATAAGGAAATTCAAGAATCTCGCATGTTTTATTGGTTGAGCAGGATGCATATAGAGAGGGGTGTACCACATATTTGGAGTTTTTTCGAAGTTGGGCATGGAAAGGTGAGCATGATGGTGCAAGTCCATGTGTGAAGAGAGCTTTGGTTAAGGAACAAATAAAAATCAGAGGTGGTGCAACATTCAGTGATGCATGTTCTATTATTGATTGGTGTACTTATGCACTATCACGAGGAGGGACACTTCATTCACAAGTGTGTAGGTTCTTTTGGTTAGTTGAGGAGGGCACAGTGGGAGACAAAATGTAATGTCAAACAATTAGAGATTCTTCAAAGATGCATTCATTTTGAAGCTTAGATGCGGTTGTATGGACCATATGGACATGAGAGATGGCTTGTTTTCGTCAGAATTGTATTCAGTGTGATTGGGATCAATGAAATTCAAGTGAGTGGGTAGATGCATGGATTCCATAGTACCTAACACCTTTATCTATAGCACAATCCTCATTAGAAGATGTAATGGAAATTTCACTTGATTACGACCATATTTTAGATCTTGTATAGCCAAGACATGTCTATGCAGTTGTAGCACTGTAGGGGAATGAAGAGGGATCTAAGTATTGGTTGGCACGATGTGTACAGGGAAAGAAAAATCTAACACAACCGATGACAAATGATGATGGGTTCATGTATCCTACAGGTTCAGTTGTTGTTTCTCGAACTTGCTTGCATTAGCATTTCATCATCGTTTAGGTTGTTTAGAATAATATAGATTTGTTATTCTAAGCATCTTTTCTAGTTTGCATTACCATTTCATCATCATTTAGGTTGTTTAGACGAAATATATATTTGTTATCCTAAGTATATTTAGATGTTGATAAAAAACTTATGATCATACAAGTTTAGTTGTTGTTTTCAAAACTTGGTTGCAAAATAATATGATTAGAAAGAATGGCATACCTGCATTTGAAGACTATGAGAAACACAAAACCATTCTCATGTATTCGCAGCTTGTTATAGAAAAAAATGTTAAGTTATTGAGACATCATGCTAGACCAAAAAAAAAACTATGGACAATTAGTAGTGTTGATCATGAAGCATTACTAGAAACTCTAAAGGTAAGAGATGACCCTTCAAACACACTTGAGTAGCAGATCATTTGTTGTATGGGACAGGTATGATATTGTTCATCACATTTTGATATTGTTTATCTGCTAAGGTTCATTATTTAGGTTGTTTAGAATAATATAGATTTTCTATTTTAAGCATCTTTTCTAGTTTTCATTACCAATTCATCATCGTCCAGGTTGTTTAGAATAATATAGATTTGTTTCTCGAAGCATCTTTTCTATTGTGACCATATAGATTTGTCATTCGAAGAGTATTGTGATGTTCCTAGCATGATTGATCATGGAGTTGTTGCAACAATAGCCAACTCTGATCCTTTGGCAGAGGTATGTGACATATTAGAATAATATAGATTTTTTATTTTAAGCATCTTTTCTAGTTTGCATTACCAATTTATCATCATTCAGGTTGTTTAGAATAATATAGATTTGTTAATATAAGCATCTTTTTGATTGTGACCATATAGATTTGTCATTCGAAGAATATTGTGATGTTCCTAGCACGATTGATCATGGAGCTACTGCAACAATAGCCAGCTCTTATCCTTTGGTGGAGTTATGCGACATATTAGAATAATATAGATTTTTTATTCTAAGCATCTTTTCTAGTTTGCATTACCATTTCATAATCATTTAGGTTGATTAGAATAATATAGATTTGTTATTCTAAGCATCTTTTCTAGTTTGCATTACCATTTCATCATCATTTAGGTTGTTTAGAATAATATAGATTTGTCATTTGAAGTATATTGCGATGTTCCTAGCATGATTTATCATGGAGCTGTTGCAACAATAGCCAACTCTAATCGTTTGGCAGAGGTATGCAATATATTAGAATAATATAGATTTGTTATTCTAAGCATATTTTCTAGTTTGCATTACCATTTCATCACCAATTAGGTTGTTTAGAATAATATAGATTTGTTATTCTAAGCATCTTTTCTAGTTTGCATTACCATTTCATCATTACTTACGTTCTTTAGAATAATATAGATTTATTATTCTAAGCATATTTTCTATTGCATGTAGTTTAACTACTACCTTGATGGTTTGTATAGGTGTTTGTCACTCCAGAATGTCAACGTGCTACTGTTGTGGAAGAGTGTGTTGATCACAAAGGAAACACGTGATCTATTTCCTTCCCCTACTGGGAAATGACTATGTATTAGGGTCATTTGTTGTATGCCTATGTGGTATTTTTTAAATCCTATATTTGATAGCAATTCTTGAATGATAATATCATGCGTATTGTGTATACTTTATGTGTATTCAAGTGTATACTTTACAACTTATGTGTATACTTTGTCACTTATGAGTATTCCAATGTAAAATTTAAAACCTACGTGTTTTCATGCGTATACTTTGTATTCATGTGTGTAGTTCATGACTTAAGTGTATTTGAGTAAATGATTCACTTATTCACTTACTCACGAGGAGCAGAATGAACCCTAAACCCCTTTGCACCTTTACACCACATCCATCTAACCCTTTTTTCATCAATTGAAAACTCAACACCATGGGAAAATGCCTTAGAGATATCAAAAACCAAGAGGTTATTGTAGAGGGGCCCTATGTAATCTCACTGACTCAGATGGATTATTTCTAGGCAATGTGGTTTTCGAGAAATAGCTCGTCAAAGACTGCTTCCTTTTAGCACTTTGGACTCTTAAGGGAAATTGTCGGTCCAATGTAGCTTAGAGTGATTTGGAATGTTTGGGTGCAAAAGAGGACCATTCCTAGCATAAACGTACCCATCTAGATGTGTTGGAATAGTTCGTTTGGTCGTATGAGCTGCAGAACGAAAGTTGCACCACTTTGCAACTTACATTGCTTGTATCTGACAACTTTTTCCTCAACTGAAAACTCGTCACCACGGAAAAATGCCTCCGAGATAGAAAAAAATGAGAGAGGATATTGTAGAGGGTCCCAACATGATCCCATGGCATTAGACGAAGAGTTTGTAAGTTTCATGGTTTTCGAGAAATAGTTTTTCAAAGATTGTTGTCTTTTAGCACTTTGGACTTTTAAGGGAAATTGTCGGTCCAATGTACCTCGGAGTGATTCAGCGTGTTTGGGTGAAAAAGATGACCATGCCTAGCGTAAACTTACCCATTTGGATGTGTTGGAACAGTTCGTTTGGTCATACGAGTTGTAGAACAAAAGTTGCACCACTTTGCAACTTTACACTATTTGCATCTGACAACTTTTTCCTCAATTGAAAAATTGTCACCACGAGAAAATACCTTCAAGATAACAAAAATTGAGAGAGGCTATTGAAGAGGGTCCCAACACAATCCCATATCCTTAGATGGAGAGTCTTTAAGCGTCATGGTTTCTGACAAATAGCCCGTCAAATTTTTTTGTCTTTTAGCACTTTCGACTCTTAAGGGAAATTGACGGTCCAATGTACCTCAGAGTGATTTAGCGTGTTTAGTTACAAAAGAGGACCATTCCTAATGTAATGTACCCATTCAGACATGTTGGAACAGTCCATTTAGTCGTACGAGTTGCAGAATGAAAGTTGCACCACTTTACAACTTTACACTACTTGCATTTGACAACTTTTTCCTCAACTGAAAACTCGTCACCACAGGAAAATGCCTCTAAGATAGAAAAAATTGAGAGATATTATTGTAGAGGGTCCCAAAATGATCCCATAGCCTTAGATAGAGAGTCTGTAAGCATCATGGTTTTTGAGAAATAGCCTATCAAAAATTGCTACCTTTTAGCACTTTGGACTCTTAAGGGAAATCGTTCGTTCAATGTAGCTCATAATGATTCAACGTGTTTGGATGCAAAAGAGGACCATGCCTAGCATAAACGTACCCATCTGGACGTGTTGGAATAGTCTGTTTGGTCGTATGAGTTGGAGAACAAAAGTTGCATCACTTTGCAACTTTACATTGTTTGCATCTGACAACTTTTTCCTCAACTGAAAACTCGTTACCATGGGAAAACGCCTCTGAGATAGCAAAAATAGAGAGAGGTTATTGAAGAGGGTCCCAACACAATCCCGTAGCCTCAAACGAAGAGTCTGTAAGCGTCACAGTTTCTGAGTAATAGCCCATCAAGGATTGCTTCCTTTTAACACTTTGGACTCTCAAAGGAAATTATCGGTCCAATGTAGCTTGGAGTGATTCGGCGTGTTTGGGTGCAAAAAAAGACCATGTCTAGCGTAAACATACACATCTAGATGTGTTGAAACAGTCTGTTTTGTCGTACGGGTTGTAGAATGAAAGTTGCACCACTTTGCAACTTTGCATTGCTTGCATCTGACAACTTTTTCCTCAACTTAAAACTCGTCACCATAGAAAAATGCCTCTGAGATAGAAAAAACCAAGAGAGGTTATTGAAGATGGTCCCAACATGATCCTGTAGCCTCAAATGAAGAGTTTTTAAGCATCACAGTCTCTGAGTAATAGCCCGTCAAAGATTGTTGTCTTTTTGCACTTTTGACTCTTAAGGGATATCGTCGATCCAATGTAGCTCTAATTGTTTCAACATGTTTGGATTTGAAACAGGACTATGCCTAGCCTAAACGTACCCATCCACACATGTTGGAACTATTTTTAGAGTAGACTAACCTCCTTTTCATTGACGATAAAATATTCTTCTTATCTTTTCATTCCTTTTGTAAGTGGTTAATTTTAGTCTTTAGTTGTTTTTCTTTAATTTCAAAGCTTAGGAAAACAAGATACCTTTGTTTGATAGAGTTTTCAATGCTTAGTACAACAACTTCATTTTCTCAAATCCACCTTAACCATCATCTCTCACTTTCTTTGTCTACACAAATTCTTACCAAATACAAAACCTCAATTGCGTTAGGTTGAATGGCATATATGACAACAATTGCGATAGCAAGTTTGGTTTGGGTCAAGGTTGATTAACATTTATGACAATATCATATCAATTTTATTGCTTTTATGTGAAGTGTGCATTATGAATAGTGTGCATCAAGCCCATCTAGTATGCCTAGTTTGCGTATTGATGCATTATGGTTAGCAACATTCATTGTTATGCATTATGATAATACAAATTGCATGCCGAAGGTCAAATAACATGCATGTCATGGAGTTGTATTTGGTTTGTTTAATGGTAGTATCACACTCATTTGGTTTTTTTAATGGTTGCATCATGGTTGAGTGATGTCTTAATTGTTGATCGTGATTATTGTATAGATTTCAATGAATAATCTAATGAACATGTATACTGTTCAGTTGTAAGGACTTTGTTTGAAGGTCGCATCAAACCCCTATGGTTGAAAGATAGTGATTCTTATTCAAGATGATTTTATACCTTTTACATGTTATGAAGCTTGAATGCACATTGAGTGACATTGATTTTTATCAATATGATTATATTACTTTTGAATGAACACTATAACATGACATATATTACATTAAGTTGTATCCATTTGTTTGAAGTTTTTAATCAATCAAAAGAATTAATGCCATGAAACTGTCGCAAGCTGCTCTTTTCATCTTTTTTTCCTTCTCTATGAGACCACAATTCTTTGAGACATATTTTCAAACAGTTCTTCTCCACAAATATTACATAGTTCTTCTCATACCTTTTTTCATTAATTTAAATTTCTTTTGAAATAAAAATCAGCTGCCCACTTCATTACAGGAGTTGAAAAAACAAAATAATGTCAAATGTAAATTCATTCAACAAATCTTGAAATCATGTGTATTCTCAAATTGAGTGTTTGATAAAAATGTTCTGGTAGACATGTATAAAAAATGTGGTACAATAGAAAAGGTAGTGAATTGTTTGAAAAAACTCCTCAAAGAAATGTGGTCTCATGGAATGTAATGTATGTGAACCTTAATATGAATGAACTCTAACATAGATGGATTACTAATTGTAATTCATAACTTCTATTAAAATGAAATTTTGTTAATCTATAACATACATTATTGATCATAACTTTAAACCATTCTAAGATAATTATACATTCCATTTTGAAAATTCAAATTAGAAAGACATGCACATGAGGAACAAGTTAGATCGAATATCAATTCTTACGTATCAAAATGTAGAATAATTGTGTTTGTGCATATACAAATTTAGCATATATATGCCTACTCAGAACAAGTTTTACAAATAGTGGCATATATGCCATCTCAAGATCTATCAAACCCTAAGTACATATCAATCTATATCATATCCTAATCCTGTGTTGGACCATCAAAATTGAGCCTCCTCAAAGAACTTAATTGCTCTGAAGCTTCTTGCACAATAACAACTTGTTACATATTTTTCACCTCAGCTCAAATGGAGGAGTTGGCTGATTGTTATTTGCCATAAAGTGGAATTGCAAATTGGATTCTAAATGTTGTTTTGCATTACTTTTTGCATTAAGTAACAGTTATGCATTTTAGTGAAGTTATGGAGTTGCAAAGTGCCATTCAGATGTTGCAGATTTAAAAGAAATACAGAATTGAGTACATGAGAAAAATAGCATTTCAGATGCTTTTATTCATTTTGTAAAGAACTCATATTTTTACAAGGCTTCATTTGATTTCACAATTAGAATAGTATTACAACATTGCATGAAAATGCATTTCCTTTTCAATTGAAAAGCAGAATTGAAATCAAAGATCCACACAAGCTGTGGATATAACTGTAACTATGACAACATATTCCTAATAGTACATTGTACTATTGAAGATGCAGAAAGGAAAACATATAAGTAACAGCATAATCATCATTGTCTAATTATCGACGCTTGATGTTGAATGGTGCACCTCGTCATCTCGAGCTTCGTCGACCTGTAAAAGGAAAAGAGGGTTGTCAGTGGCTCCGACTATGATATAACTTATATGGAGCAACTACAATAGTGCAACATACTATTAGCAATGCATTGAAACAATCAAATCCTATCAAGTGCAGTATGAAAGAAGTGAACTTAAGGAGAAATAAGAATATCATGATCAACATGTTCTTTTTTTTATGCTAACTTTTTTTGATTCCTTGTGCAGGTATAGATAAAGTCATGAAGTTGAACATTATTCGAAGACCAAGCATGTGGAGTAAAACGGGCTCCCACAAGGGTAGAGCTCGGCATGCTGCCCTATTCATTAAATGGGCTGATTTTAAATGATACTTCATCATATACATCGAATGAAATGAAATACAACTGAAAGAGTAAAACAGAGAATCCATCAGGTAACGAAACCAACTATTCATTCATAATGATCAATGTTGCTTTCTGAAGGCTACAGGTGAACAGTGAGTTTAGTTCACTAAATAAATTTGACTGAGTGCAATTACATCAGATATTGCTGAATAGATTCATGTGTTGTGCTGATCGTAATCATATATATCAGTTTTTATCATGACATAAAACAGATTTGAGAAAAGTTTATTTGAAGTGGAACATAAAAATGCATGAAGAGTACCATGTTGCAGCCGAGTACAAGAGAAAAATCAGACACTCGAGTGGTTAATAAACTATCAATTTCAGCTTGACTGGCAATGCAGTGTATTTGAATGACAGATAAGTCACTAGTTCCAGTTGATTAATAAGTACATACTGCATTATGAATTGAAATGATTAAGAGAATATTCCAGAATGTTAAGGGAAGGGTAAGCTTTGTCTTTCCAAAATGAGTTTTGAGTGGTCAGTAATGCATATGATTGGTGAATAGGGTGCAGTCCATTAAGTGATGAAATGTCTCACTTTAAAAATCCCTATGGAGTTCAAGCAACAGAAGGTAGAAGTTGCTATGTTAAGATTAAGGAGTGTCAGAAAGACATTGAAATACAGGAAGAATACAAGCATGGAGATCCTTTTCTTCGCAATGTGAAAATACAAATCATTCTCAAGTTCCATGTCAATGACAGTGCTGTGACAAGAGGTCAGATGCTTTTTATCAAAAGAGGAAAACAATTATGAATCGAGCTCAAGTGTTATACAACTACCAAAGAAGGTTACAAAATTGCCAAAACGGAATACAGGGTATTTGAGTCAAATGAATATGCACAAGAACACATATTCTTGTTGTTCCCATCATGTTCTTTCTATATTTCTGGAGGCATATTAAAGCAAACAACAATGATGCAATAAGTTGTTTTCTTTTGAGACATACAAAATGCCAAGGAGGTAAAAAGTAAAGATAAATATTCAAGGCATCCTTTTGTTACAGAAGTGAAAGCAAAATATCACTGGTTATTTGAGTCGAATCCTAATATTAAATACAACAAATAAACAGGATTTTCATCATTTCTAGATTATTCAGTTGAGATCTTGTCAGAGCAGTAAGGTAAAAGTTTTGTCATATTTACAAGATAAGCAGCAGGATGCAGTTGAAATCCTAAGAGTAAATGCAAGCAAATATCCAGTTTTATCACCATTTTAAGCAAATATTGGAGGTCGAGTTCTGTCAGAAAATATGAATGTATGCTTTTGGCTTTGAAATTTTTTAATACTCATGATATTGTTTTGTTCCAGAAGTTGAAAATAGGCCACTGTTTTTTGTTTAGCTCGAGTCACATGAGGGTTTGCTTTCGAAATACAGAAATGCAAAAATGGTGTGAACCCATATGGGTTTTATATTAAGCAACAGTATAACTACAAAATATGCAGATTTCGGTGCTGTTTCGAGCTTCAGAGGGAGAAGAAAATGCTTTTTTCTTTAAAAATTTCAAACACCCACTTTCAGTTTAGCATCAGAATACAAAAAAATCAATTACAAAGGTAACCCATGTGGAATCTGGAATAAAATAGCAAGAATGTACAACGAATGCAAGCTCCCAGAATTGGGTCGAAATACAGAGGGAGGAAAATGCAAATTTATTGAAGTTTCTTTGATACCCATATGCATAAATATTATCAATTTGACATAATAATAGGTTTTTTGTTCTGGGTCAAGCCCAAAAGTCAAGAAAATGTTTCCTACAGTGCGCCTTTGGCATGGCCTGAATATGGCCAGAAATTCATGAGCAAAGAGGAGAATTATTTAAGTTTCCAAGAAACAAAGGTATAGCAAAGGAAAATTACCCATTTATACTTCTGAAGAAGCACTCTAGCCGCGGCTAGGAACTCTAGATAGTTTCCAAAGGACAAGATCTCAAGCTGTAAAAGACAGTCGAGCTCTCACACTGCAATGATACACAACAATTGTTGATGTAGTCATAGGAAAGCACACAGGAAATGCAGAACAAAGACACTACAAGTTGTGTTCACCACGACCTCAAGGCCGAAATAAACAAGGATGAAAACCATCGAAATAGCTTACCTTCGCACAGTGAGAAGTAAGAAAAAGCGTAACCCTAGATCTCTCTCATGGAGCTTTCAACGAAGCTCGAGCTCATGATGGCATGGAGGAGCAAAGGAAAGAAAAGAGTCAGAAACCAAGCTCATGCAGGCCGCGGCTTTATCTCCTTTTGGTGTTCAATAGAAAGTGAAGGAACTTCAATACAAATAGCACAAGTCTTACCCACTGAAGTTTTCAGACCACTGGTGAACGTGGAATAGTTCCTTATGCATTTTTGAGCTCGAACTTGACAGAGTCATGGCGGCGATAGAGCTCTTTCTTGCAAGTGGAGAGTGTGAAAATGAGTGATAATTAGGGTTCGATTCTATTTTGACCGAACCCTAATTCAAACATCATCATCCAGAATGTTCATTCAAGGCACGTGGAGAATATCAAACGGAGGTCGAAGTTATAACTTATGCCTTATGTCTTTATTGAAGTCTGAGTTTAATGCTATATGTTTGGGGGCCGAATTTCAAATTCCTAAGTTGGTTTATTTCCCATACCTTGGTGAAATATTAAATGGTGAAATATGATAAAATTGATGGATATCTTGTGATTGAGATTAGGTTACGATGCCCTATGACTGAGGGTCAATTTTTCTTTAGGAATTTTATTTTTGATTGATTTTGAAGAAATCAATTATGGAGTTGAAGGGATAATTGATATGTATTAATGTTTTAAATGATTTTTTGAGAAAATCAGAATGTTGAAATGGAGAAATAAGGTGATTTTCTTTTTGCAAAAGATTTTCAATCTTTAAGTTGCAAAAATAGACAAATTGTAAAAATCTACATCTTGTAAGGCAGAAGCATAAAGCGATATTCTATAAATAGCTTTATGTTTTCTTGCTATTTTTAGCAGATCTTTTATTGACTTTTCCTCTTGGTCAGTTTCCAGACTTATCTTGGAGAGATAAGGTGTTTTTTGAACTTTTAAAGCAAGATTAGCCTATTTTTAGAGTCTTGACAGTGTAATCATAAAAGCATTGTGCTTTTTTCTGCTTTAAAGCAGTTTTTGAGTTTGTTTGAAGCCTTTTTCCTTGAGCTTTTTTCTAAGCTCAGATTAGGGTTTTCTGGAGAGTTCTTTTGATAGACTTAGTCTTTTTAGCTCTCCATTCAGAGGAGTTCATATTAGAGTTTCTTGCCCTTACACATTTTGGGGAGCTTGTAAACTTATGTGTGCTCAGATTCTGAGAAGTTCCACTCCATCATTCAATAAAATAGTAGATTTTTCCTTTCTCAGTTCTTTTTCATGACTTGGGACAGTAATTTGATTTGTTCTGTGATTCAAAACTGTTGAATCCTTTTCTTTTCTTACTATTGTCAAGTGATTTGCAGGAGTTGCATGCTAGTTCAGGTTATTCCTTGTGTTGATTTAACCTTTGCATAAATCACCGGTTGAACTACATGTGTTGTGAGATTGTGAGATTTTAATTTTAAAGAGTTGGTGAGAGTGAGTTATTATCAGGGTCTTCTTATAGTTGATCAATATTTTTAGAATGATTGAATTTCAGTTTTAGATTTTAAATCCAGTTTATGCTTCTATCCTTTTTCCTGAAAAGACACTTAGAATAGAATTCATCATTCGGAGAACCAGCTCGCTCTGAAGATTCCTCTTTCGCGTAGATCACCCACATCTGAAAGAGGTTTCCATGTTTCAGTAGTTTGCTGAATATTGTATTCAGCAGGGTACAAAACTATTGATAACACAACTCAAACCACAAATTAGATTAATTATGTGAATGGTTGACAAGATAGACTAGTAAATAGAAACTTATATACTATCATTTATAAATTATGAATTTAACATCAAAATCACTATACATGTACTATATTATACCAATAATGCAATTTTTGTTTACCTCAAGTCTTGCTCTCTTTTCTGCAAGACGGTCTGCATATGATTGTCCCTTAGGACAATCTAGAGTCCTTGTATAAAGAAATGGTCCCACACTGGTCATAGTGTTGAGTCTAACAAAGGACTATAGCAGGTAAAAAAAAAATGATACAAATTAACATATAATTGTTGAAAAATAATCATATTTACTAAACATATATCTACTCCTATCTAAATGTAAATATCTACACTATAAATTAAACACATACCTGTTGTGATGCTACGACAAATGGGCTCATAGTGGATGAAGTAGCTAAGATGGTTTCCTATATGAAAAATTACAAGAATGTAACACAATTTAAATGCACATGCACATATAATCATAATGTTGAAAATAAAAAAATATTTACCTATTGTGCAGCTTCATCCAATGGGTCAGACTCAGTCAACAAGACTATAGAAGAACCAGGTTGTTGCATCAAAAGACAAGATTACATTAGACTATCAATCTATGTAGTACATGTATTTAAAATAATAGATTTCAAATATTAACATCTAAAATAACAATTTAAATAATACCGTATACTGATTCTCTAGGGAAAATGAAATGGTTGTCTACATAGCCTCTTGCACTTCTGATAATTGCTCCTCTGTCGACACCTGTTAAATATTCTAGCACATAAACATATATTAGTACAAATATCTCTCATAAAATATGAAAGAATTTAGATAAAGCACAATATGAAATTACTTTAAGTCTTATCGGTGCTCCCATATTGTCCCTGGCAATCAATGTCTCCTACAAATGGTGCTCTCCGTGCTTTATCAACTCCTACATTCGACGTATCATGAACCTCATAGTCAGATGTGTCTATGGGAGCCTTAGTGGATCGTCAAAGAGGACCCAAACATAAATTGTTGCATGTCATGCAGTAATGAGGAACACAAATATGTCTCGAAGAGGACAGTGTACCAGTGGGAGTTGATGCAGTAGGTGCACCACCATCATGCTGAGATGTATCAGGTGTGTCACCATCGTGATGGGATGCACCATCAAATGGTTGTGCAACATGATGGCTTTGTGTGACCAAATGATCACTCAATGAATGTAAGGCATAAATGCTCTGAGCCCCTACATCTAAAGCAATCTCAAGGTAAGGTAGTGGAGTAAGGGCAAGAATAGGCAGAGGAGGACGAACTGTGGTAACTCGATGTGCTCTAGGTCTATCCTATGGCATCCCTCTACCAACACCCTAGAAATATCGCATGTCAAAGTAATTGACATGTTTCCCTAGGAAAAAACTCAACATATAATTTTTAGAGAAAATACTGAGGGACATCAAAATTGTTGTTGGGTGGTTTATCATAAACCATCCATCAATGTCTCCAAAAATTATCTAATATGCCTCTATGGGTGAACCATTTAATTGAAAATTTTGGCTTCCGCACATTAACGGGTTTTCCTATTCTATGATTGATGAATAACTGGGCTAATTGGGATTTGTCAATATCAAGTGCCCTCACCTCATCATATGATAACCCATCAGCATAAAATTTCCTTTGTTCCTCTCACCACTATGCAAATCTATTGTGCTAAGTTGCCAAAGTTTCAACATTTGAAATGATTGTTTCCAAAGTGTTTTTCATGTCTGATAGCCCAGTGATTGTCTCATAGATTCGACATAAATTTCTCAATTGATCTAAATCTCTATGAATAGATTCATGTATTGTTGGCATATTTTGGTTTGGAAACAATGGTCACAATGAAGGAGGATTTGGAGGGATTTCATATTGTGCAGGGTTAAGGTTTTCATGTTGATCCATTTTAAGCCTGTTAATTGATAAAAAATTTCAAAATTACTAATGATTTTAATTGCAATAAAAAACCTATCAAATACCCTATTTTTGACTAAAATTAAAAAAAATGCAAAAACAATATAAATTGAATAAAAACATAAAAATACAAACATACCTTTCAAATTCGAGTGATTTGAGAAAAAATATTCACCTCAGAACGGATATCCGAGTTGGGAAGTAGAGAAATCCGCACACAGTCAGTTAAAAATGAGCTCTTGGGTTTTCATTTTTTAAATTATAAAACATGAAACAAATATTTGTTGCAAAATGGATATCCGTTTTAAAATGAATATTCATTTCTTGTTTTATACTTCTTTTTATATATGGACGCGTCCAAGACCCGACCATATATTTATTGGGGGTGTTTTTTTGAAATGTATAATATTAAATTAAATTATATAATATATTATATTATAATATAATATACATTATATTATGTATAATATATATTATATTATAATATAATATAATATAACATTATATTCTTATAATATAATATAATATTATTATATAATATTATGTTATTATAAAATATTATATTATAATATGAAATATATTATAATATTATATTATATTATATTATATAATCATATAATATAATAAATTTAATATTATATTTAATATATTATAATATAATATAATATTTTAATATAAAATAATATTATAATATTTAATATTATATAATTATTATAATAAAATATAATATATTAAATATATTATTATATAATATTAAATTAAAAAACATTATAATAATGTTCTTTAATATAATTTCCATATGATGCATGAACAATATATTAAAAAACATTGTTATAAATATATTAAAAAAAATTGTGCCCCGTATTATGATGTCAAGTACAGTAATCATAACCCGGTTTTATTATTCCGATGGCCTTGGTTTTGGAGAGATTGCTTGGGAGGTTAAGGTCACGCCAGGTTTGTTCGACATCATGTTATCACATGCTCACTCATTCAAGTGACAAAAACTCTACCCTTTCTAGCATCCTCGAGATGATGTATTGTACAGAGTAATAATGATGGTGGCTCCATCTTGGCTATTTGTAAGGTTGGCAAGGCTGTAAAATTTACCAATTTCTTGCTTTCTCTCCGTGGGTAATTTGATAAGTGTTGGTGCAATGGAGGAGCGATCAAAATTTATTGTGGAGATGTTGGTCCACTTGGTTGCTTGCTTTGGGTAAGACACTCCAATATCCTTGGAGACGAAGGATCAACAAAACACTTTCAGGCAAGTCACTGACCAATGCCTCAAGCACATTATGCTCAATATAGAAACTCTCATCGTGGTGGTTATGAAGATGATTTTAGGGAAAGGGCACTTAGAAGACAAGGAGTACTTCAGGATGAATGCGCATATTGTATCACGTTTCCTGGCTTCGGTCCTGGAGTGCCGAACTCCAAAGGCTGAGGTGAAGGCGTTGGTAGGTAAGCTTTTCAAGAAAATTTTACTAGGTGGTTTGGATGACACTTTGAAGGAGGCCTTTCCGGGAAGAAGTATTCCAAGACCCTGGGATTTGGACACGGTTAAAATTCATGGTGAGGTGGTAAAGATTTACCCCTTTCTTTTGGACTTAAAAGAAATGTCGTTGATGAAGCATAGAATGGTGGTGGCGGTTGCAATCAGCTTCCTACAAAAGATCTTTCAGTTGGTGGCGGTGAACGACTTCGATTGGGTCATGGAGTTCGATCATTTCACCAAAGCAAATGGCTTCCTATAAGGTCTGGTGTCCTTATTTTTTGGGTGTCATTGGTCGGGTTTGGGTATTGTGTTTGGTGTTGCAAAAAAAATAGTCTTTTGTTAACATACTACGTGTGGATTTGTGGCTTAGGGTCACCTTTTGGTTATGTAATTTCTCTAGTTTATATGGGTAGTGTGGCTAGCTGGTAGGTTGTAGATGGGTCAGATTGTGTAGTTGGTAGTGTCTACAGTTTCTGTCTTGGGCTGGGATGTGTGGTGGGTCGAGAATGCCTTGTATCTTTGAAGGTCTTTGGTTGGGTTTCATGGCGGGTGTTCTCCTGCAAAGCAGACGTGTGTACTCTCTTTTTTTTGGTAATATAAAACTATCCATCTTACGAAGCAAAAAAAATATATATTAAAAAATTATTATAATATATAAAATAAAAAAATTGGTCGGCCCAAACCCGACGAAATTAAAAATTCTAACTTAAACTAAACGGATATCCGTTTCTAATGGATATCTGTTTAAAATGGATATCTATTTCAGTCTGGTATTAAGTTTGACACTAATACTTTCCACCCAAGCCTACAAAAAGTCAAAGCAGAATTTCGCGTTTTTGGGCGTTAAAAACACCTTTTTTTTACATTGCCACTTTTTGGACCCCCATGATCTTGCACAAAACCTCATCCCAAATCAAATAAGATATTAACTTGCATATGAAAAACATGTACATCAATATTATTCACATTCAATCTATCATAACACATTGAAATTCTATAGAGAGTGAAATACTAATTGTCATCATATCATGCAACACATAATGTGATATTCAAAAATTTAATTTTACTCACCTTGAAAAAATATTTAATCATTAAATATGTTTAAAATAGGTGATTAAAAATGGGATGTGGTATGAAATTTAAATTTTACATTGATTTTTTTAATTATTATTATGATTTTTTTCAAAACTAACTAAATTACTCTTATTGAATTGTAGGTGGTATTGCTCCATTTGTTGATGATGATGTAGAAGGGGTTTTGTCATAAAAACAACATTGTTTCTAATGGTGAAATGCTAATTTTATAATAAAATTTCAATCAATTCTTATGGTTTTTAAAATTAAATAATTTTATAGATTAATTAATTCTTAGCCTAGTTATAAATGGCTATATTCCATTGAAACATCAAGATGTAGTTAATTTAATTGATCATAACGTTTAGACTATTGGAAAATGTTGATATCACCATTTCACAATAAACTATTAAGGGTTGTTTATGTTTGTTTTATGAAAAAATCATTTTTATTTCAATTATACATGGTAAAAAATCATTTGATGCTTCCATCATGATGGCATAAAAAAATATAGTTTAATATTTTGAATTTGCTACTCCAAAATTTACCAACCACACCAAATGAAATAATTATTTTTTATTGAGTGCGTTGGAAGATTTAGAAAAGATCTCCATGAATCTATTTCTTCCTCTTTCAAATTTACGTAAATTCCTAGCTCAAAAGAAATGTCTATGAGATCGAGAACACCATGGTTTACTCTAATCAAAATTTACAAACATCACTCTATCCATCCAAGAGACAATGTCATTCTAGATTAAAAAATTTGAGTAAGAAAAAATTATGTTCCCCTCTATAAGTTGTAGAAAGAAAAAGAAAAGAAGTCTTAGACTATTCAAGCATAACAATATAAGAAAAAACGGTTATTATTTGTAACAAAAAAAAGTAAGTACATTTATTCAAAAGTATTTGATTGTTTAACAAATCTTTAATTCTTGTTGTAAATTGATATGTTAAGCATATGTCGTAAATTTTGATGATGAAGAAAACACTCAACAATATCATTTGCTCTTTGTTAGTTAACAGATTTGTCACTACAGTTTACTATAAGAAATGACCCTCAATTGTCCTATTGTGCAACAACAAATGAACTAACAGTTGGAGAGAACGCTATTGAATTAACAATCTTCCTCCGAATTTTAGAGGTACAACTCCCTCATATGATAATTTTTTATTTTTCAGGGTATGCTTTTGACCAAAAAGCAAAAAGGGAAGAGCGAACATTGTGCATAACAATGACACAAATGTGATGGTAAATTGAAATAGAAGATAAATGGAAACAAATGACACACAGACCATTAGTTACACACCTATGAATAATAATCAAGAGAATAAGCAACAATTTCCTCCAAACATAAGATCATATATAAAACGCTCAGCACTGATAGATCTTTTGACACATACATCTGCAACCTGATATAACAGAGTTTACACCCAAAAAAATTGTGACTTCATACAGAAAAACATGCAATAAAAAAAAAGATAAATAAACACAAAGGTTAAAATATCCCCTTATTCATTTGATGAAATAAGAGCTCAAAGACTCTATCCTCTCTATACAAAATAACCCGCTGAAAGAATAGATATTGTTGTTTAAACTAAAAATTTAATCACTATTTTTCCCCAAAGCTCCCAAAGGAGCTCCCTTGGTTGAACAGCCAAAAAGATCCCTCAATGAACCTTTACAATTGTATTTGAAGAATGGGATGGGAATTCCAAAAGTTTTCCCTCTGAAACTATAATCATAAAATAACAGGAATTTGAAAAGTCATAGGATTGTTTCTTCGCTTTCTTCCTTTGATCCTTACAACTTCACTATTCACATTTTTTATTACCTCTTTAAGTTTTGATATCAGAATCCAGGAACATTTTAAGCAATTTCAATATTCCAGAAGAAGACTACTTTGAACAATGAAACTCTGCCCTGGATATCTTACTTTGTAAGCCTTTCTCTTAATCACCTCAGAAGCAATATATGTTGGAGGATCACAAGTAACGTGTAATAACCAATCTGCCTTGAGTTGCTTTGAAACTTCTCTTTCCCTATCACCTTACTGTACTGAGGGGTTCTAGTTCTCCACGAAGCTGGATTTCCCTCCTCTTAATTATCCCTCATAGGATTCGTTGTTGCAAGAGGATTCCATGCACAATCCCGCATAGGAGTTCATACCATCATGAATGGGTGTTGCAAATGGATCCCCTTTCTAGGAGTCATGAAGGGAAGATTTTGTACCCTGTAATGATGCATTGGTGCCTCACTTCCAATTCCATATCGAGGTGAATTTCTTACAGGAGTTCCTATTGGGTTGTATAAAACAGATGGTCGTGATTAACAAAAAAAAAATTTAATTGAGATTCGAGCTCAATCCTAAAAAACTCATCATATACATCTTCAACATGCCCACAATACCCCTTACAAGGGCCCAAGTGGATTTTCACAATTCTCCCAATTAGAATATCCTCATGCATATTGGAATATTAAATATAATCTACAGTCAGCAAACTTTTCCTCCCAACTACCCTCAACATAAACTTGCAGCCAAGTCGACCCGCCAACAATTAATAGTGGTAGGTGATTTTGAATTCAAAATGAAGCGCTCATTTTTTAGCAAGCAACACAAGACAAAAGGAAGGAATTCGTTGGTTTTTGTAAGTCAGTTTTATTTTTGTATTTTGTGGAGACCCTGTAGTAGCAGAAGGAATGTTCAGCACAAAACAAGGAGACAACATAAGGGATTTTTTATCAGATGCAACAACCAGTTACAACAACGCAATAGTTTAACAACAGTAGTTTCAGCACTGCATTAAGCAGCAGTATAGGTGTGAGTGTAGCACCATTGTATTGGACAATAGTTCAAATAGTTTAAGTTTTATTTTTTCTATGTAAAACAGAGCATGTACTCTGTTTTTTTGTAATTTTGTGAAAGAAAGAAAGGAATATATAAATTTGTATTTTTTGTCATACATTCTGCTGTCTCTGCACAAAATTTTGTGTGTTTTTTGTTTTTTGTTATGTCCTTGAATCTGTTACAAGACAACATATGTGTTTTGTATTGTAGCACCCCTACCTGCCAACAAGTGGTATCAGAGCCCTATTTTTTTAGGAAGTTAGTTTGTTATTGTGGGTAAATCCCTAGGTTATCTAGGCATTAAGTTTTCTCATATTTGAGAGTGAGAAGAATGGCAGGTGGTGAGAGCAAAGGCTGGCAGCAACCATCAAATTTTGATGGGCAGAATTATGATATATGGGCTAAGAAGATGAGAACCATCTTAGTTGCAAATGACCTATGGGAGTTGGTCACTAATGGGTTCAATGATATCATAGACCCAAATGCATTTGAAGCCCTTTCAAATACACAAAAGAATCAGTTGAAAGAAACTAGGATGAAAGATGCAAAAGCCCTCAGTTTGATTGAGGAAGCCTTGAGTGAGACTATTTTCCCACGTATTGCAACATCAAACTATGCAAAACAAGCTTGGTAAATATTGCAAAATAGATACAAGGGGACTGATAAAGTGAGGATAGCTAAGTTGTAGCTCTTAAGAAGAAATTTTGAGACTCTACTAATGAAAGATAATGAGTCTATTTTAGATTTCCACACTAATAAATCAGCTAAGAGTCAATGGAGAAATAATGGAAGAGCAAAGGATTGTTGAGAAAATCCTAAGAAGTCTGCCAACTAAGTTTGATTATGTAGCCATTTCCATTCAAGAGGCAAAGGATTTGTCTCAGATGACTATAGATGAGTTGATGGGTTCACTACAAACCCATGAGCAACAGTTGAATAAATCTACTCCTTCCCTAGAGAAAGCTTTCAAAGATCAGACCAATGGAAGAGGTCGGAGAAGAGGAAGAAATAGCAGAGGCAGAGGTCAAAGAGGTAGAGGAAGAAGTACTACTAGAAGAGGAGACTCAAACAGCCAAGAGGAGCCAAGCAGCTCACAGTCAGCAAACCAAAACCAAAAGAAGAACAACAGTTCAGATCAAAGGTATGACAAAAGAAATGTCCAATGTTATTACTATCACAAGTATAGACACTATGCTAGTGAGTGCAGGAAAAAGCAGTGTGACCATGGAGGCCAAAATGCTAATGTAGCTAATGAGAACAAATCTGAAAATGACAAACAATCCAATGTTTTTATTGTTTGCAACCTTGTTGAGCGCAACAATGATGAAGTTTGGTATTTATATAGTGGATGCAGCAACCACATGAGTGGTAACAAGAAATTTTTTTCTTCCATAGACAATAGTATAAAAACAAAAATCAAAATGGGAAACGATGAGAAGGTTCCTGTCATTGGAAAAGGTGTTGTCAGCATTCAAACCAAGAATGGTGAGAAGCAGCAAATCCAGGATGTCTATTATGCCCCCGACATGAAGCATGATCTATTGAGCATTGGACAAATGGTCCAAAATGGTTATAGAATCTTGATGGAGAATGGAGAATGCAAGATATTTGACAGAGGAGGCAGCAAGAAAGTGATGGCAGCCGTACAGATGAAAAGAAACAAAATGTTTCTTCTTAGAATGCACATAGTGTCTGCAATAGACACAACAAAAGGACAAAAACAACAATGTTCACTAGCGCTGACAGCAGAAGAACAACAATCAACTATGGAACAACAGTCTTCTTTCAAAAAAATCATCAAAAACCCATCCAAACTTTGGCATTTAAGGTATGGGCACTTAAAATTTTCTAGTTTAAGTTTATTGTCTAGGAAAGGAATGGTTAGGGGTTTACCATCCATTGTAGAGCCCGATGGAAAATGTGAAGCATGCATTTTAGGAAAACAATATAGGAAACCCTTTTAATCAGGGTACTCTAGGAGAGAAAAAGCACCATTAGAATTAGTGCACTCATATTTGTGTGGACCCATGAAAACCCCCACCTTAGCTAGAAACACATATTTCATGACATTCATAGATGATTATAGCAGAAAAATTTGGGTCTATTGTTTGAAAAACAAATCGGAAGCCTTTGAGAAGTTTAAATGGTTTAAGGCAGCAGTTGAAAAGGAAAGTGGACACTATATCAAAGCCCTTAGAAAATATAGAGGGGGAGAGTACATCTCCAAAGAATTCCTATATTTTTGTAGGAATGTGGGCATTCATAAATAATTCACAACTAGGTATACCCCACAGCAAAATGGAGTGGTAGAAAGGAAAAATAGAACCATTCAAGACATGGCAGCAAGTATGTTGAAAGCAAAAGGGATGTCACATATTTTTTGGGGAGAAGCAGTAGCAACAATTGTTTACATATTGAATAGGTGTCCCACAAAGGTTGTTCGTGATAGGATTCTACAAGAAGCTTGGACAAATAACAAGTGGAGTGTTGAGCACCTAAGAATCTTTGGGTGTGTGGCATATGCATTGGTTCCAAAAGAGAAGAGGCATAAATTTGATGATAAGGGTGAAAAATGCATTTTCATAGGCTATAGTGAAAAGTCAAAAACCTATAAATTGTACAATCTCGTCACCAAGAAGGTAGTGATTAGTAGGGATGTTTTCATTGAGAATGAAGCATGGGATGGAACGGTGGACAACATCACAGTTATTTCAGTCACAATACCCTTTGATGATGACGAAGTTTCGGAAGACAACCTAGAAGGAGCTCATGAGAGCAATAGGTCAGAGAGAAACTACCGCAAAGCCTTAGAAAATAGCAACTTTGGCAGTTTTCAGTAGAACAACTCTGAACAAACACAATAGAGTAACAACTCTAGAGTACAGTAGAGCAATAGCTCGGATAGTCAGCAGTACATCAACTCCAGAGGTCAAAGTAGTAGTAGCTCGGAAGCTAATTCAAACCCTACACTTGCATCATTGATGCCACGAAAGACAAAGAGTGTAAGGGAGATTTATGACAACACTAGGCATGTTGATTTCAATGAGAATTTAGATTTTGCATTATTCTCTTATAGTGATCCAACACACTTTGAGGAAGCAATAAAAGAAGACAAGTGGTGTAAGGCCATGGATAAAGAGTTGGAAGCTATAGAAAAGAATCAAACATGGGAGCTGACTGATTTACTCAAGAGTAAACAAGTGATTGGAGTGAAGTAGGTCTATAAGACCAAGTGTACAACAGAAGGTAAAATTGAAAGACATAAAGCAAGGCTAGTGGTGAAAGGATACAAACAACAACCCAGTATAGATTATGATGAGACTTATGCACCAGTTGCAAGGCTGGAAACAGTTCGGGCATTCATATAAATTACAGCCCAACATCATTAGGAGGTGTTTCAAATGGATGTAAAGTTAGCCTTCTTGAACAAAGTGCTGAAGGAGGAAGTGTATGTGGAGTAGCCACCTGGCTATGAAGTTCCAGGGCAAGAGGACAAAGTATATAGGCTCCAAAAATCTCTTTATGGGCTGAAACAAGCACCTCGGGCATGGTATAGTAGAATAGAATCATATTTAATAAGCAATGTCTTCAACAAAAGTAGCAGTGAGCCCACACTCTACATCAAAGCAGCTAAAGGTGATATTTTAATTGTTGTTTTGTATGTAGATGATTTAATTTTTACTAGAAACAATGATAATTTGATTGCTAATTTCAAAGAAGTGATGAAGAATGAGTTTGAGATGACAAATTTGGGTTTATTGAAGTATTTTCTTGGGATAGAAGTTCAACAAACTAAGCATGGCATATTCATTCGCAAACTAATTATGCCAAACAAATTTTGAGGAGGTTCAAAATGCAAAACAACAAACCTGCACCAACACCAACACCAACAGGTCAGAAACTGCACAAAGAAGACAACAATGATGTGAACCCAACCCTCTACAAAAGCATGGTTGGAAGTTTGATGTGCTTGACATCAACTATGCCTAATTTGATGTATGCAGTAAGTTTGATTTCTAGGTTCATGGAAAAACCTAAGGACACACATTGGCAAGCAAGAAAGAGGATCTTGAGGTATGTGAATGGAACAAGTTATAGAATTTTGTATGGTTTATCAAATGAGTTCAAGTTAGCTGGTTTCATGAATAGCGATTGGGAAGGAAATGTAGATGATAGGAAGAGTACATCAGGATATGTATTCCACATGGGATCGGGTGCAATTTCATGGGCATCCAAGAAGTAGCCTATTGTCTCTCTCAGCACAGCAGAAGCTGAGTACATTGCAGCAAACACAACATGTCAGGCCATTTGGTTGAGGAAAATCCTTGCAGATTTGAAGGAACAACAAGAAGATAACACAGTCATACATTGTGACAATGTTTCCTCAATAGCTTTGACAAAGAATCCAGTGTTCCATGGACGCAGCAAACACATCTAGATCTGATATCATTTCATAAGGGAGTTGGTGGAACAAGGTGAGATTGAATTGCAGTATTGCAGATCTGAAGAACAACTTGCTGATATCTTCACCAAGGCACTACCAAGAGACAGTTTTGAGCGCCTAAGAGATAGGCTTGGCATTGGGGACAGCTTTGGAGATCAGCTCTTAAATGAAATAGCAGAATGATACCTGACTTCAGATTAAGGGGGAGTGTTGGAATATTAAATATAATCTGCAGTCAGCAAACTTTTCCTCCCAACTACCCCCAACGTAAACTTGCAGCCAAGTTGACCTGTCAGCAATTAATAGTGGTAGGTGATTTTGAATTCAAAATGAAGCGCTCATTTTTTAGCAAGCAACACAAGACAAAAGGAAGGCATTCGTTGGTTTTTGTAAATCAGTTTTATTTTTGTATTTTGTGGAGACCTTGCAGCAGTAGAAGGAATGTTCAACATAGAACAAGGAGAGAGCAGAAGTGAATGTTTATCAGATGCAACAACCAGTTACAGCAGCGCAGCAGTTTTAGCATTGCAGTAAGCAGCAGTATAGTTGTGAGTGTAGAACCATTGTATTGGACAATAGTCCAAATAGTTTAAGTTTTATTTTTGTTGTATAAAACAAAGCATGCACTCTGTGTTTTTGTAATTTTGTGAAAGCAAGAAAGAAATATATAAATCTATATTTTTTGTCATACATTCTGCTGTCTCTGCACAAAATTTTGTGTGTTTTTTTTGTTTTCTATTCTATCCTTGAATCTGTTACAACACAACATTTGTGTTTTGTATTGTAGCACCCCTGTCTGCCAACAATGCCTCCTGTCGCAACTATTGGCAACAGACTACTCTTACAAACCCATTTAATTGTTGTTTCATTGCAGCTTACCCCCTTTCATGCAACCCAGCGGCGATATCACGACCTCAAAGCAACACACCCTTCAATACAGTTGTGGAAAGGTTGGCCAGTTAGAAAATGCCTTCAAGCCTTCCTGCACTTGTTCGTCACTTAGAATATCAAAGTTGACATATATCTCGTAGCCAAAATCATCTCCCTATCTGTTTTCATGAGCATTTATAAAGACTCTTCATAACCTTCATGATAAACCGACCGTCATTGCCTATCTTGAGAAAATATCATTTTCTCATTGATGTTCTTAATCCTCTCTATAGCCTCGATACCTTAATCAATTAAATTTTCAAACTATTTCGCCCAAGTTGGACTCGGCATTTCTTTCCGTTTAACTAGAACCAATCCATCACATCGATGTCGGGTGATGTAGCTTGATATCCTGTTGGTTACTATGCTAGGGAATCCATATTTCGTGTAACTCGCTAATATTGCCACAAACATTGAGAATGATCATAAGGCTGGAGTAGTTAAGATATTGTGTGGATCAAAGGAATTATGCCATATCTTACAGAAGAAAGGACTCGTAATTTTCTCATTTTGCTTAATGGCAGAACATGCCTTTCTTTATTCGAAAGAATGGGAAACATTAATGAGAGTGCATTTCGAGTTATCCTCCTTCTCATCGGAATATATTACTCGTAAAGTTCATTAGTGTACGATATTTCTACGAGAATTTCAGGCACAAAGATCTAATAGCTTCCACAACATTAAACTCCTCAAAATGTTTCTCAAGTATACTTATTGAAATGTGATATGTGTCTTCTGCATATAGATGCTTGTCCTCTTGTAAATTCAGAAGTAGGCTGCCAGTGTCAATACAATTCAAGCGGGAATTTGTTGTTGTGTTCCATTAACCTTGAGGCTTCTCACCTTAATTGCATCTTCAACTTCCTTTTGACCATAACAATTGAATCATGCTTTGCAAGTCGAATCATTGATTAGTATCATTTTCTTATTCGTGCATCTGAACAACTCTGAATACATGCCTAATCTTGTAGAAAACAAATGTGTCCAACTTTGATTCAGGTTCCATATTATCTTCTTCTCTCGAAATGACTTACCTAAGCACAGATTGATACTCATAAGGCAATCTGCTTAATAAAGACTGTTCAAGATGTTTTTGCAAACTAAACTTTCCTCGAGACATGTAGAAAATGCCATGTGAAGGATGTTGAAATTAATTTTAACCATGAACAATAATGAGGAGTAAGTCTTTGAATGGTGACCAATAGGATACTCAAACATTGAGTGCACAATAATCTCATGCCCCATCCCTGTCAAATATTTTCCACTAGCAATATTTGAACCATGTAAAGGCATAACCATGTAAAGGCATGATCTTTGTCCTAAATACTTTATTCTGACATCCAACCTTTTCATCAAGACCCTTGTGAATTTCTTTGAATGCATAGTTCAACCTCCCCACATCTTTTATATCATCAAAAGTTGGCTTCATTGCCATTAGAACATTGTTCTGATTTTAGGGAGAGGTCATTTTCAATCACATTGCTGGTAATTAAGAAAAACTACTACCATGATGACTGAACTATATACTAAGAGACCGGGTGGAGTCTACAAGAAGAAGAGGAACATTGACTTTTGTTTATACGTTGCAACTGAGACATACCTCCGACAACTACAATTGGGTTTTAACATGAGATAATTTACATAAAACATTTGCAATTAGAACAATGGACTGATTACATAACATATGAGGATTTGACAAACATGGAGAAGGTTAAAATTGGTCAAGTTTGAAAACTTGGGCAACGACACCCTTCTCTATTGATCTAAATCAAACAACAATTAGTGTACTATTTTTACTACTAAATGTGTCCACTCACATAATTAAACTTACCATTCTTATATCTAATAATTTTTTTTTGTACTTAACCAAACAAAGAGCATATATAATTTGTGGAACTCAACCATCAATGTTCAAAATTATCTAAAGACATTTCAACAAACCATTTTAGAGCCATGTAATTACTGCTACTTTGTATCTCTGATGTAGCTGAGTTTGTCTTTAGTCTGTTACTTGTTCATTTTTTCTTGGTGATCATTTTCTCTTTGCAGTATATAACTGCATTTTATCTTTTGTAACTTGCATTTATTCAATATATAAAAAAAACCATTTTAGGTATCTAAAATGCTAATATTTTATAACTAAGGGAGAGGGGCCTATAGTGGGCCACCTTAACTTTGCACTTCTCAAAGTCCTAGTGAAAATTTCAAATCACTCCCAAATTTGTACAACAGCTTATTTGGCAAGTCCCCTACTTATAAAAATTGGTTTCAAGGCCACATCATCAAATATGATGCCACATCAGCATGCTTTTTGTCAAGGTATCCAAAAAGGCCGAAAAAAAAGGTGAGACCGATAGTGAGTCACTAAGTCATGTATTATTGGTGCGTTGATGTGGCATCACATGATTTGTCAATTTGTGTACTTTATGGATGAAAGTGTTTTGAAATTGGATATTAAGTGTAAGTTTATTGGATATTAAGCCTACCTACTATGGGGCCCACTTAGGCCTACTTGTATAACCACCATTTGACCCCTACCCATGGGCCCCTTTCCCTTACATGGTTTAATCTTACACTTCAACACTTTATCTAATTTAAAGTGTTAATACAAAACACTTGACAACATAGTTTACCCCTTTATATTGATATTATTCAAATAAAAACAACAATGGATGGTAAAGAAGCTATTAAATAAACTCACATCATTATTTATAACTTTGAAATTCCATGTTAAGATATGACATGTTAAGATTATGTAAATATTTTTCTAAAACTTCTTTGATAATGACATGTTTATTTTATTTGGCTTTCTCCAATAAAATAAATGAATCATGTGTGTAGACATGTAAAATTGACTTAAAACCTATCACACTTAGAATCAACTTGAAACGTCTCAGAATGACTCCAAATCAAATCGGAATGTCTCAGAATGACTCTGAATCAACTCAGAACAACTTTGAATTAACTCGGAACGTCTCAGAACAACTCTGAATCAACTCAGAACAACTATGAATTAACTCAAAATGTCTCGGAACAACTCTGAATCAACTTGGAATATCTCGGAACGAATTTGAATCAACTCGGAACAATTCTAAATCAATTCAAAATGTCTCAGAACAACTTCAAATCAACTCAGAACGACTCCAAATCAACTCTAAAACATCTCGAAACATCTCTGAAACATCTTGAATCATCTCAAAATTATCCCACTATCATAAAATGACATCTAAAACCCTAATTTCCTCTATTAATTGAATAATACAACATTATTTAATTAATCCACTATTTTATCATTTCTGATAAAATAAATAAATACCGTTTATTCGATAAATTCTTGAAAACCCTAATTCTACTATTGATTGAATAATACAACGTTATTTTATTAATTCACGTTTCATCATTTCGGCCAATTAAATAAATTACATTTATTTAATAAAGTCCTAATCTAATCTTATTTCATCCTAATTAGTCAAACAATGCTAATTATTTGATTATGTCACTAATTCACCTTATTCCTCAAAATTAATTTAATTATTAAATCATAATAATTTAATTATCACACTTTCCCTCCAAAATTTGAATAATCAAATCAAACTATTCAAATCAATTATCAAAAATCAAATCAAACACAAAAAGGAATTAATTAATTAATATTCCTCACCCACTTTTTGATTGAGAAAATCATGGATTGCTAACTAATCAATCTAATTTTGCTAACTCAACCATCTAATTCCTAACTAAACCCTAACCGATCAATCAATTGCTAACTAAGCAATCAATTGTTGACTGATCAATCTAAAACCCTAACTAGCCAATCTATTCTTCAATCACCCTAATTGTGCAATCAACTTTGCACAATCTTCTCGTGTTTAAATCCTCTCAACACATTTTGATCATTGATTTGGATATTCTCCAACGCGATGCTAATCGTGATTCAAAATCTCTTTTCCTATATAACAAACCTCTCTCCTCACAAATATGGATCATAATTTCAACTTACCGTATGCAACGAAATGTTGTCAAGATCACCATTGATAGAGCTTCCTCATTTCTTCAAACACAAGCATCGTTGATCAAGCTTTTGCACCAAGCAATGGAGGCTTTGTAGTGATACAAACAACCAAACATCATGCAAATACACTCCAACATGGGATGGTAAAATATTCTTTTGTTTGTTTGAATTCGTTTTGAATATCTTAGGATCTCATTTCATTCAAATAACTTAGATTTGTACATTTCATGAGTGATGGAATAGGATAGAAAGTGTTTTGGATTAGATAGTTTTCTGATTTCAATCTTACATTTGATTGTTGCCTTCACGTTTTCCTAATGGATTCCTTCCCCCTCACACATTCTGGCATGCCCGATGGGACCTAGGTCCTCCTCACTAATGTTTTTATGAGCAAATTTGAAGTCACAGGATTCCGGGAGCCTTTTGGAGATGTTTCACAGATTTCCCAATAAAAGCTCGCTTTTGACTGTCAAGAATTCTTAGCTTTTGCCACAAGAAGCTCACCTTTGCACTAAGATCAATGCTTTTGCTCCAAAAAGCACACTTTTGAAGACTTTTGGGTTTGCACTTACATGGAAAATCTGAGCTTTTGCCTGATTTATGAGCATTTGCAAAATTTCTTCTGAGCTTTTGATTTTTTTCTGAGCATTTGCTCTGGAAGACAAGTGCACAGATCTTGTACTATTGTAATGACCCTCCTTGCTAACATTTTTCTTATTTTGCAAGAATTAATGGATTTTTATGCAGCATTTTGAACATACTTGTTTTGTTCAGAGAAGACGATTGGTCCAAGATCTTTGGAGCCACAAATATTTTTATTTATTAACTTAGAAAAATTCTTTTGGTGCATTAAAATGAACACCAACAACTCTCACATTGGATTTGGTGTTGCGAAAATGAACCCTTTTTAAGTTTTCTAAGTTGGGAATTTCCTTTTGGTCCTCTAAAATGAACAACATCTGTTAGAGTAAAAGGTTCATTACTTAATTATTTTAATTAAGTCACCTTTTATATTTCTCTTAAGATTAACTTAATTTGCATTTTGTAGGCATTTAATAATTATTCTAATTATTAAATGCTCCCTTTTAGGTTACCCTTTAGGGTTTCTTGATCTCCTTCATAAGGATTGATCTCTTTGTATTATTTCATTCAGTTAATGCAAATTCTCTTGAACCTTGCATAACACCTTTGCTTTTTTGTCTCCATCTATTCCTTTCTATGACAGGTTATTTGCATGCAAGTGATCTTCGGGTTCTGTGAAGTTGGCTTTCTCAACTTATACATGGTATCAGAGTCCCAGACCTGCTGCTTCCTATTCGTGTTTTTGAAGGATTTTTGGAGCTTTGAGGGTTTGGGGTTTTCTTTTTTGATCCAGGGCATACCTCTTTCATTTGGTACAGTTTTAGCCCAAACCGACCTCACGGTTGCACTCAGGAGGTTGTTTCCAATATTTTTGACATAAAACTTGCCTAGTTTCGGTATAGTTCGCTCAGGAGGCAAAAAAAAATTTCCCTAGGGCCGTACAGACCCCAGGGCACGACTTTCTATGCAAAAATTTTCAAAAAAATTAAAAAATTCAAAGTTTTTTTAAAAAAAATTGTGCTGCCCATTCAGAAGGGCCGCGCCACCCCTACACCACCCAGCGGCCACTAGCCACCAGCCGCAGCGCCCTTTCCAACCATTGGTTTGCTATCGCTCCTCCAACTAGCCCTCGAGGGCTCCAAGTCTGCAGCTAGGGTCATATCGGGGTCCAGGCGCCCCCACCAGGTCTTTAGCTCCTGCAGTGGTCACGTGGGTGACCAAGAGCTTTAGCTCCAACCCCCAACCGCTAGCCCCTGGTCTTGCATGCAACCAGGGGCCCATTTTTTTTAGCCCTTGAGGGCTCTTGAAGGGCTTATTGGGCTTTTTTGAGCAACTTTCACAAAATTGGGTGTAAAATGGTCATACAAGCTCGAATTTTCAAAAAAAAAAAAAGCGTCAGAAAGCTGGTTCCGAGCCCGATCTGATGGTGGAGGTCTTATTTTTTTAATTTTTAGTTTTGATGCCTTTTTTGTCAGTCAAAGCTAGAACATGATTTTTCACTCTCGAGTGCATAACTTTTGTGTCTGGACTCCGTTTTGCGCAAACAAATAGGTGTTGGAAAGGTGGTTCTGGGCTCTTTCCACACCTACAATTTATTTCATTAGAAAATATATTAAGTACATAGAGCATTGTCTGAAACATATTTTTCCTTTTCTAGCTTTTTAGCTTTAAAATTGTACTGGGGTTTGGGTTCTTGTGTTGTGGGGGGTGTTTTTTTCTTGCTTTATGTAATTTACATCAGAAAACCATAAACCATTTCATAAAACACATTTCAAAACTCATTAATTATGGCAAACTCTTCTTCTATTGAGTGCCTTACCCCACACAATTATCACACCTGGAAGGCACAAATGACCAAACTTCTCATGCCAAAAGGGTTATGGTCATGTTTGGATGAAGTTCAACCTCAGTTGACATGACCATTTGAGGTTTTTCAGCATAAGAACAAAATGGATGAGGCCATGGGTTTTCTATCCTTACATGTTTTAGATAGTCTTCTATTCCATCTAGAGGGTTGTACAAGTCCTCGAGCTATGTGGTTGAAGTTTGAAACTCTATTTGGCACCATTAATCAGTTTTGAGCACTTCAGATTGAGGTCGAATTGACTTCCTTAGTACCTGATTCATATCCTACCATTGAGGATTTTTTGATGAAGTGCAAATCACTGAGGTCATTATTACAGGGTTATGGTAAGAACAAAATAGATGAAGAGTGCATTTACTTGATTCTTTCTAAGCTTTGAGGTCCTTTTCAGATATTCTCTTTGACATTTTATTCTACAATGGATGCCTTGGGTGCACACTTTACCATGCCTACTTTTGAGGTTTTCTATGATCGGCTGACATGAGAGTAGGCCAAGATATCATAGTTGGATTCTCTCTTAGGATTTAAGAACCAAGCACTGGTAGCTCAGTCATCTAAAGGGAAAAAGAAGCAGAAACCGAAGCCCAAGACAAATTCAACTGTCAATGAGAGTTCCTCCAAGCCACCTCCTAAGACTAATTCAAAACCACAATTCAATCCTAAAAAGGGAAAATATTCGAATTTTGGTGTGTCTTCCTCCAAGACTAAGAAGAAATCAGGTGATCCTTGCAGTTTTTGTGGCAAGGAAGGACATCTAGTTTCTAGGTGTTGGAAATGATTAGAGGCTTTAGAGGAAGCCATGCAATTGCATAATATCACCTCACCTCAGTCTCCTTCCCAACCCATAGGGAAAGGTCATGCTCTTTTCGCACAAGCATTATCTTCAAGGTCCACTTGGATTCTAGATTCTGGTGCTTCTCACCATATGACACACACATAGGATTTGGTCACCGCACTTGCCCCTATTGGCACTACACACATTGCAGTTGGTGACTCAGCACAACTTTCAGTTAAGGGTTTAGGTATTGTTTCATTGGATGGTGGTTGTCTTTAGGATGTACTTGTTGTTCCTAACATTTCGACAAACCTTTTTTCTGTGTATCAGATTTGCCACTCTGGCTCTGGTAAAACAGTTGAGTTCTCACCATATGATGTGGTTATTCGAGACCTTCATGATCCTGATTTGGTTGTTGCTACTAGGAGTGTTGATTCTGCATCTCGCTTATACAGATTTGATGGCTTTGAGAGTTTAGATAGTTCAGGTTCCTCTCTTATAGCAGACTCAGTGAGCAAGCTTTGGCATGAGCGTTTTGGCCATGTCAATTACAGATATCTATTAGAGATGAGTACTTAGGCACTTGTGATTGGGCTTCCTCTGATTTCCTATACTGATGGTGTATGTCGAGGTTGTGTCCTTGGAAAACATCACCGAGATTCTTTTCCTACGGGTAGAGCCACACGTGCTAAGGCACCCTTGGAGTTGGTACATAGCAATCTCATGTCCTTTCCGACTCCTTTTTCAGGAGCTTGATATGTGCTCACTTTTATTGATGACTTCTCTAGATGTACATGTGTGTACTTTCTTAAGTACAAGTATGATGCCTTTGATTCATTCAGGATCTTTAAGACATTTTTAGAGAAGCAATCTAGACTTTCTATGAGGAGGATACGCACAGATAATGGGGGGAGTATGTTAATCAAGCTTTCAAGGAATTTTTGCACTGAGCATGGTTTGCAACATCAGTTTACAACACCTTACACCCCTTAGCAGAATGGTGTTGCTGAGAGAAAGAACAAAAACTTACGAGAGATGGCCAATTGTATGATATAGTCTCGAGCTATGAGCTCTTCATTTTGGGTTGAGGTAGTCAATTGTGCCAATTATATTCAGAATTGGATGCCTCATAAGGCATTATGACATATGACTCATGAGGAGGCTTGGACCCATGTCAAGCCTGATGTTTCTTCATTCTAAGTTTTTGGTAGTGAGGCTTGGGAATTTATTCTCGATTCTCAGTGGAAAGCCATGGGAGGAAGAGCCAACCACTCATATTTGTTGGCTATTGTGAGGATGTTAAGGCGTACAGGTTGTTTGATCCTGATTCTAGAGAGGTCTTATTTCAGTGGGATGTCCAGTTTGATGAGCGCTATCCTCAGATGGATTCTCCATCACCAGCTTCTCCCTCACTACCTACTCCTTCCTCTTCATCTCTTGAGGATTAATTATCTCTTGAGGATGATGTAGACGATGATCCACCATATCCACCACCATCAGACACTCAAAATTTACCTAGGTGGGCCTGTGTTAATGTTAAGGCAGCTGGTTCTTTGGCAGGTGATCCTTCAAATACTCATCATACTTGTGCTCAGACATCTGGTTCTAGTCTTTTGAGTCATGCCATTTCAAATGATCCTCAGAAGTTTTCAAAGGTGACATGTCACCTTGAGTGG